>SSNS01000109.1:626223-676223 GCA_006937985.1 Aphyosemion australe | reverse complement strand
AATCATTTAAATCCTGGAAAAGCCACACGAACACACTGCCTCTGAAACCACAGAAACGTTGGTGTTGCTTTAAATTTACACATTGGGGTATACAAAACTATTTATTCAATTATATAAGTATCAGATATTAGTTTTTAATAAATGTATCCCCTTCTGATTTAAACATAAATCAGCCGTTCAAGAAACTGCAATTGCCCCGACCTGCCACAAAGTGTCGCTGTCCGACCGCAGAGATGCAGTTTCAGCTCTTGACTCTCTGACCGACATCTGAGTTATCATTTTTTCAGCATTTTCATTTGTTCGTGATAGTTTTTTTTTCTACGAATGTAGATCCGTGTCTCTAATTTTAAGTTAAATGTTTGCTTTAAACATATTAAGGAAGGTTTTATTCTCGTCTGCTGGAAAGTTTTTATTTATTAAAATAAATTCAAGTACAATTTGTACAGGGCAGGCATACATGTACAATTGCAGAAGAATTTTCCAGTCGAGCAGACCAATATATACCATTAAAGAATGAACATAAACAGTGTAAGTCAATTATATAACATGCATTTACAGACAGAATACAGAAAATAGGTAACTTAACTGTCATATGGGGTCATGGTAAAAGATCATTTCATAATACTTCACTGCGTTAAGCCAGAAGAAGATACTGCCATCTATTAAACATCACGTGAAGCAGAACAAAACATCTTTTTAAACATTAAAACTCAAGAATAACTGATAACTGTGCGTCGGTCAAAACCTGTGATTCTCGAAATTGGAACAAGCCAGCCATTTGATTGGTCAAAAGTTGGAACGCTGGAAGGCTGGTTCTCGAAGTTGGAACAATGCGGTTCTTTGATTGGTCAAATAGAAATTGGAACGTAGGTACTGAGAAAGGGAGGGGCTTGTTTGTTTACCGGGAGTGGAGATTTGTAGGTTCGACTCCAGGCTGGTCCGCGTCTAAACCTAGGGTGGAAAACACTTTCAAGTAACTGTTACAGTATTTATAATACTAATAGTATTCATAATTAATTGTTGCACTATTTAAAAAAAAAACAAAAAACAAAACCAGAACTAGTCTTAGTTGCATTTGTGACAGCCCTCTGTCACGACCATTAAATAATGGAATTTTAGTTTAAAAAAAAGTCCTTAGATTTTTTGTTGCTTTATTTTATAATTTACTGTAGACCCAGAAGTGCTTATTTTTGAAGGATATGATGGTCCTGGTTAGCATCAAGGTACAGGAATTTCATTACAACGGCAAACAAATGGAAAGCTAAAATACGGACCAAAAATGCTAAACGTTTAGGCACGGCAGCTTTATTTATATAGCACATTTCATACATGGAGGCAATTCAATGTGATTTCCATTAGCAAGAATAACATGAACATTAAAATCAACGTGACATCACAATTAAAATACACAAATTTAGACCAAATTAAATACACAAATTAATTGCAGATTTAAAAAGCAGAGAAAGACAAGCAGATACAGTGCAGAAGGTGCAGCATAATAAACATTCATTCTAAGGCTGATGAATACATGGAAGTTTTCAGTTTTGATCTAAAAGTTACTAGAGTGGGGCCACATTTGAGATAATCAGGCAGCTGATTCCATCTGTGTGCAACATAGTATTTTATGTGTTTTATCTTGGTTTTAAATTTACTTTACTATTTTAATTTGTTGTGCTTGTTTGAATGTTTTACTTGCCTTTCTGTACAGTGACCTTGAGTTTTTAGAAAGGCGCTTCAAATAAAATGTATTAATATTATAGTAGCTAAAAGCAGCTTCACCCTGTTTGTTTCTGAACCAGAGTTCTACCGGCTCATTGCTTCCTAAGGATCTCAGAGCCCTGCTGGGCATATATACCTGAAGGAGATCTGACATGTGCACTAAGACGTCCTAGATCTGAATGAATGAAATATTCCTTTTAAATACTTTGTTCTTTACATAGTTGAATGTGCTGAAAACAAAATCACACAAAGCAACGTGGTTGTGTGTGTGTGAATCAACACATGCCAACCTCGGAGAAGGGAGGCGAAGTGCAGAATCATGTTCTGCACCGTCATGAGTTCCAGAATGTGTGTGTGTGTGTATATATATATACACTGCTCACAAAAATTAAAGGAACACTTTTTTTATTGGGCCTGGCATGAAATCAATTAAACCTGTCTGATAATTTTCTGGTTGATTAAGCAGCTGAGGGCATTGTTAATCACTTTCAGCTGTATTGGTGTTCATGGACTTAACGACAGGTGCACTAAAGTGGCAACAATTACAAAACCCTCAAAACAGGACTGGTTTAACATGTGGAGGTCATTTCAAGTTTCTCCCTCTTGATCTTTTTTGGCTGGTTTTCCACTCGTGCTAGTTTTGGCTTGAGTAATTATCTCTACTGGCAGCATGAGGCGATTCCTTAACCCTACAGAAGTTGCACAGGTTGTCCAACTTCTCCAGGATGGCACATCCACACGTGCTGCAGCAAGAAGGTTTAATGTGTCTCCCAGCACAATCTCCAGAACATGGAGGAGATTTCAGGAGACTGGCGGTTATTCTCGGAGAGCTGGACAGGGCCGTAGAAGGTCCACAACCCATCAGCAGGACCGATACCTGCTCCTTTGTGCAAGGCGGAACAGGCTGAGCACTGCTCGTGCCCTACAGAATGACCTCCAGAGGGCCACTGGTGTGAATGTCTCTACCCAAACAATCAGGAACAGACTTCATGAAGATGGCCTGAGGGCCCGACGTCCTGTAGTGGGCCCTGTGCTCACTGCCCAGCACCGTAGAGCTCCACTGGCATTTGCTCAAGAACACCAGAATTGGCAAGTCCGCCACTGGCGCCCTGTACTTTTTACAGACGAGAGCAGGTTCACCCTGAGCACCTGTGATAGACGTGAAAGAGTCTGGAGAAGACAAGGAGAACGTTATGCTGCCTGCAACGTCGTTCAACATGACAGGTTTGGTGGTGGGTCAGNGATGGTCTGGGGAGGCATATCCATGGAGGGACGCACAGACCTCTACTGCCTAGGAAATGGTGCTCTGACTGCCATAAGGTATCCAGATGAAATCCTTGAACCCTTTGTCAGACCCTACGCTGATGCAGTAGGTCCTGGTTTTCTCCTAATGCACGACAATGCCCGACCTCATGTGGCAAGAGTATGCAGGCAGTACCTGGAGGATGAAGGAATTGAAACAATTGAATGGCCTTCACGATCCCCTGACTTAAACCCAATAGAACATCTGTGGGACATTATGTTTGGGTCCATTAGGCGGCGCCAGGTTGCTCCTCAGACTGTACAAGAGCTCAGGGATGCCCTCACACAGATCTGGGAGGAAATGCCACAAGACACCATCCGTTGTCTCATTAGGAGCATGCCCCGACGTTGTCAAGCATGCACACAAGCACCTTAATCTAACTGCTGAAATGTCTCCTCAGCCTTCATTAGTGTCTACAGGAGCGATTCATTAGCCTAGTGAACTACACCAAATTCTTGCTTTGCAGAGTTTGGTCTAGGCACGCTTCATTGGAACCCTCGCAGCCCGATCCACTGCTGTGGCTGTCCAATCACAGCTCGCTATAGTTTTGGTTGGGCCAATCACAGCGCTCTATATTGTGGGCCAATCACAGAGAGGGAGTAGCCGATGAAGTCAGAGCTGTGACCGCGAACACAAACAACATGGCGGCAGCTCAGGAACCACGTTCTTTTGAAACGGCTTTGTCATCAACATTGGATTATTTAGACTCCAACGTGCGTAAGTCTGTCTGATATACTTAGCGGCTTCTTATTTTTATCAAACAAAGTAGTGCAATGTCCCAGTACACCTGATATTCACATGTTTTTATACAAAAACGACAGAAATCATTGATGTTTAGACGCCATTGCCGCCTCCCTCTTCTTTTCTGTCGCTGTGATTACGTCACGTTGTTCGTTACTCTGATTGGTCCTAGCGCTATCCAATTGTGTGCAGACAGTTTGAAAGACGACCGTAGATCCCGCCTCACGACTGAGAGCCGTCAATGGGTCGTGGCCAGACTATGTATTCACACATATAAGATGGCTTGCCAGACTAGCGGTTCATCACCAAATCAAACAAATCAGCTGTGTTCATGATCTAAAACATACAGGAAACATGCTGGAAGCAGACTGCAGCACCAGGCATGTCGGCTCCTTTTTTTCTAAGTCCAGCAGACCAAACCGTCATTCTGAAGTTGCAAATGTGGTATTCTGGCCACAGAGGCTGGTGTGGGTCTGAGTGACATTTCATTAACCCTGTAAAGGGTCATTTTAACACATACTGGCTCAAGAACATGATTTAGAAATATGAAAAAGTTGCATAATATGGCTTTATGCTATTACTTTCAAACATGCTCCAATGATTCTTGAGCCAGTATGATCGTGATGGAGTCTGGAAGTAAAAGTAATATCTTTGGAGGAGAAGCAAAGAGATAACACCAGGGTGAACAGTCATTTGAGGGAGTTCATAGGGCACTTACACTTGGGTCAGCTCGGTCTGTAAATGTGCTGCATTTGTATGACGAGGTCATAAAAAACTCAAGTTTCCCTGACTGAAATTTAAAATCATTCTGTTTATTCAGCAAGTATTCGTACACACACTCGCAGAAAATACACACAGAGAATCAGCAATAGACTCTGGACAGACTCAGGGCTCTGAGTTATCCAGCAATGAGAAAGTTAAGCTATTTAACTGGGAACAATGCCACACACACACACACACACACACACACACACACACACACACACACACACACACACACACACACACACACACACACACACACACGCACACACACACACGCACGCACGCACGCACACAACCCACTCTCAGGATTAGCAGGTCAGTTGGTTGTCAGTTTCATGCAAGTGAGGAGGAAAGAGGAAGCAGGCTGTTCATGAAAGTAGGGTGTGACCTGGAAATGTACTTTACAAGCTTTGTGACAAAAAGTGCTATTGCCTGAGATAAAAAATGTGGGTTTAACTTTACTTTTGAGGATCTACAAATTATTATCTGAACTTAAAAAGTAAATCAACAAGATCTTGTTTTGCAAAACACAAAAAGAAGGAAAAATCAGTTCAATGAATGCCACAAAGATGCTTTTTTCTAAACAAAATTTTCAAGTTAAAAGATGCAGGTCCAAAAGCAAAACCACATGGTATACTTTAATATAGTTTGTTTGAACTCCTCAGTAATTACTGATGTGTCCCTCTTACTTCATAACGCGTCCTCATTCCTTTGGAAATTCCAGCTGCTGGTCTTTGTGGGTCATCTCCTTTGAACATAATTTAATAGTTTAACTTTGCAAAGTTTGACACACATGCAACTCTAAATGTGTGAGAAGAAACCCAAACCATCATGTTTAAATGAAGTAACCTTGTTGAAAATTTCCTTTGCGTTTTGTTACACACTTCAGGAACCAGAATCGCTGCACAAGCAACAAAAATCAAAAGCACCAACAGTCACTAGGGATGCAGCGATACCACTTTTTTTCAAACCGATACGATACCCATGCTTGGATCTGAGTACTCGCCGATACCGATTACCGATACGTCTACCACACACAAAAATGCAATGAATTGGAATACAGGTTTTATTTTCTTCTCTGCTTTCAACAGGAAAAGACGTTGAGTTAGATAAAAAATAAAATATATTAATAGAGATCACAAAACTAACATATTAGGTGAAAAATAAATATTTTCTGTGAAATCATTGCACAGTTTTCTACAAACAAAATGAACCAGTATCGGTGCATCCCTAACAGTCACTAGTATTTTTTATGGGCTATGGAAAACAACCGTACACAGTCACAAGGAGAATATTATGCACAACTGCATGCATGAATTTATTTGAATGTTTTTCCATAACTGAGTGTGGATACAGATTTAGAGATTATGCTTGCACAGAGAGACAGCGACTCTTGGCCTACTTTTAAACTGAAACAGACTGATGGTTTGAAATGAATTCAATGATACATTTCTTGTTTAATATTGTATCAGTGTGTTTCAACTATGGCA
The DNA here is from genome assembly GCA_006937985.1 of Aphyosemion australe. Taxonomy (NCBI): domain Eukaryota; kingdom Metazoa; phylum Chordata; class Actinopteri; order Cyprinodontiformes; family Nothobranchiidae; genus Aphyosemion; species Aphyosemion australe. The sequence continues at coordinate 670,205 of SSNS01000109.1, read as the reverse complement.
TCTGAAATAATAAAATGATAAAATGCTGAAGATTGTAAATAGACGTGATAAGTAACTTGTTTGGGAAAGACTGCTGTCCTTCAGTGTTATCATTGACGCCAGGAAGATGCAGACACCCTTCCCCTGATGAGTTCCCATTTGATTATGTCCCTCCTGTTTTCTTTAGGCACTAAGAAACACATCTGAACACCTGCACATTTTCAAATTTCTGCAAATGTCTTGTTTTGTCTCATGTATGAGAGTGCACTGACAATGGTTATATACTATTTCCTCATTCAGAATACTACATTTGTAGACTTTATCTTGGTTTACTCTTCCATTACTGAGTAAGAACATTACATTTTTAAGTCCTCATACATGATTTTCTTGCACAAGCTAAATAACCTTTGTCTCTCTGATTCTACATCTCCTTTGATGTTCCAAAGATATTTGAGGAAAGGTGTTTAAGGGATTTTAGTTGGTGCACTGGAAGGTTAGTTTTCTTGACTTAGGGCATTGGTTCCCAAATTTTTTCTTTGAGGACCCCCAACCCCAACCCCAACTCCTACACCCATAAACACATTAAATGTGATCATTTACAAACTTTATACAGACGTACAGAGTTATAACTTTTATATGGAGTTCTGATTATACTGTAGGGTGTGTTATTGGGATTTCATAAATGTAATTTTTACAAATAAAATCTTGCTAACCTCACAACCTCGGCAAAGACAAAATTGTGGGGACCCCCTGCAATCTTGTGGGGACCCCCTTGGGGGTCCCGACCCCAAATTTGGGAACCCCTGACTTAGGGTACCCTCTTGGTGTCTCCAGTGTTATGACACCCAGGCTGCCATCATCCTCTGCTTCCTCATCCAGGCCCTCAGCTACCTAATTCACCACACCTGCACCCTGTAATCATGTCATCCTGCTCACCTGCCACACCAGCTATAAATCCCCCAGCCAGCCACCAGCTCCCTGCCAGATTATTGAAAGCTCTTTTGCCTGAAGATTTTCCAGCTCTACCCTTCCTGAATCTAAGACATCGACCTTGCTTCTGCCTCTCGACCACCCCACGTGCCTGACCTCTGCCTGAATGATTACCACATCTCTGACCACCTGGATTCTCGACCACAGACCTGTCTCTCGGATTCACCCCTTGGCCTGTCTCCTTGGGCTTCCCATGGATCTCCCCAGCTCTGACCGTTACTGCCGTTACTGCTGTTACTGCTCCAATAACAAGAACAAAATCTTTCATTAGTTCCGATCATGGAAAATCATGATCTTTATACAAAATACACAACTGTTGCTGGCAGACTATAAATCCCTGCATAAACGTAAAAACTGGTCTCTCTTTAGGCGGCTTATGCCTTGTTTCCACTGAATGGTAGTTCACAGTGGGTCAGTACGCTATTTTGTCTGTTTCCATTGTAAAAGCGACCCTTACAACCAACTTGTACCGTGCCATTCCTGGTCCCCCGTCAGTTGTACGTCTATAGGACAATAAAACGGTAGGCATTAGCTGGTGGTGTCACACAGCACAATCTATTGATTGGGGTACAGAAAAGTGTCACTGTTTATGTCTGGTGCGACAAGCACAGACATAGGTTTGTCCCTTCATAGTTGCAGGAAGATACACCTGTAAGAATTTTGGAATTGAACTGATTTTTTTTCTCTAAAACACAAAAACCCAACAAATCAAAAATCCTATTCACCATTAGTCAAAGGAAATCTTGTCACAGTATGGTTGAAATACTTGCATTGCTTTTCTATCAAGACTTTGTGCTTAATGCTTTAAGGAACCAATAGTCCAAAAGTTTTGAGTTTCAAAATAACTCTTAATGCTGACTCACCCAAACTTCCCTGCAAGTTATGAGTAAACGCATCAGCCAACTGAACCTACTAATAGAATGGCTTTTTTTCCCAAGTAGAAATGGAAAAAAAACCAAACAGGATTACTTGATGCCTAACATGTCAGATTTGTTTATTATTTTAAAAAAACAAAAAGTGCTGCAAAGGCAGGATGAAAAAGAAACAGAAAATGGGCGACTTATGAAACAGAGACAAACAACTCTAAGACAGAACTGAAACTAAGCTGATAACCTGATCATGTGTCAATGCTCGACAAATAGGGAGAAAAAACGTAGTGATGAATCACACTTGGTCAAAACACATGAGGAACTGTGTTCTAATGAAGACGGTCACGCGTTCATGCGGCCGCAATGGAAATAGGATTTCTCTGTTTGGGAAGTAAAGGAGGTCCAGACATTGATCCTCAATGCTTCCATACACTAACTTGTTTCTTCGTAAATCACAAGCACAATTTTCAAACAATCACTTAAAATCTTATATTTACAGCTCAGATTCAATAGACTGACCAGCCAATTTTGTGCTTCCCTCTTTCTGAGAACTCAGCAATCCTAGAAACCCTAAAAGTTAGTGAGACAGTTCATGAACTCTTCATCCTAAAGTTTGGTAAACTACACCAGAGGGGCTTTTGTACCCAAAAGGGAGTGTCACAACAAAAGTAATCCAAGCTCACAGCCATTAATGCAAGTTGGGACCGTAACGCCATGTGTTGATTGACAGGAAGCAGTGATTCCCCCACACCCATCCAGCTGTCCTGCCTTGCTGTCTGACCGGAATAACCCAAAATAACAATTCTTATCTCTTTGTCTGTTTGTGTTTCCTTCTTTCAACAGCTGGGTAGACTTGTAATGATAATGAAAATATCTTTGTTCCCACATGGACGGAAACCCAGGGAATTTTGTGGACTAGCGTGTGGAAGAGTTTGTGTAAAGGAAGGAAGATAAGTTAGGCCAGCAACCTATTTCTGGCTACATGTCAGTGTTTTCCTCTGCATGTGCAGTAGGATTTACAGACGTGGACAAAACTGTTGGTACCCTTCGGTCAATGAAAGAAAAACCCACAATGGTCACAGAAATAACTTGAATCTGACAAAAGTAATAATAAATAAAAAGTCTATCAAAGTCAGACATTGCTTTTCAACCATGCTTCAGTGGAATTATTAAAAAAAAAAAAAAACCTCATGGAGCACACCTGGACAAAAATGATGGTACCCCTAGAAAAGGGGACCAAAGGGATGAGTTAATTCAAGGTGTTCCACTAATGAGCATCACAGGTGTCTACAATCTTGTAATCAGTCAGTAGGCCTATATATAGGGCTCCAGGTAGTCACTGTGTTGTTTGGTGACATGGTGTGTACCACATTCAACATGGACCAGAGGAAGTGAAGGAAAGAGTTGTCTCAGGAGATTAGAAAGAAAATTATAGACAAGCATGTTAAAGGTAAAGGCTATAAGGCCATCTCCAAGCAGCTAGATGTTCCTGTGACTACAGCTGCACATATTATTCAGAAATGTAAGGTCCATGGGACTGTAGCCAACCTCCCTGGACGTGGCTGCAGGAGGAAAATTGATGACAAATCAAAGAGACGGATAATCTGAATGGTAACAAAAGAGCCCAGAAAAACTTCTAAAGAGATCCAAGGTGAACTTCAAGCTCAAGGAACATCAGTGTGAGATCACACCATCCGTCGTTGTTTGAGCCAAAGTGGCATCAAGATGGATTGTACTTAAATTGCTTAGGTGTTTATCACTTATGGGAAATAAAGGGCTGATAACTTCTTATTTAAATTAAAGATCCTTCAAAGTTGGTCTTCTAGTAATGGCACTAATGTAAGAGGTCTTGTCTAGTTTGTAAGTCCCTAATGGTGTTTTACTCTTTCATTCTTAATTTTAAACCTCAATATTCCCTGGTGCAAGACTTCTCTATTGTCTTTTCAATCTGTCCTTTCATTTCAGATGATCTGTTCTGCTGTTGGCCAGGTGCTTATGCAAATGAATGAAAATCTCAAAATGCAAATGCAATGGAAAGTATGTGGATATGTTTGTGCGTATGTGATCCTTAATTCCTGGCTAGAATTCCCTGGAGTTTACACAAATTTCCAGTTGACATGGGTGGGGCGTGGATGTGTTAAGGACCAGGAAGGGTTGTGATGAATTCTTGTTTTCTTTCTGCTTCCTGTGACCTTGTATTCACTCCAACATGAATGAAGCAAACAGAAGGGAAGTTACTTGGAAATAGTTCCCACTCATTCTTAGCGTATCCTCTTCACTTTGGTTCACAATAACATTTTTCTAACAAATTAACAATTGATATTTTTACCTGAAAAGATTCCCATTGGAAATTCAGTGCTTTATAGCTGATGTATGTCAAGACCATTTTGTTGTTTGATCCTTCACAATATTGGTGAAAAATCTTTGAAAAATCGTCTAAAAGTGCAAAATCTGGCTTCAGATTAAAGTGCATCTGTGTGAACACTGTCTGAGTTGTTAGGAGAGGAAGGGAGGTGAAGAAAACAGCTTTACTGCCAGCATTGTTCCACAATCACACTCCTCCGACAGGCTAATTTTGCATATTTGTTCCTCTGTAATATTATTCCTCCTATCCTCAATATCATGTCTTAAATTAGTGTTTTCTGTGCAGTTCAGTCTGCCTCCTGCTGATTGCCACCAGTCGTGAGATTGTACAAAGAGAGAGTGGACACACACACACACACACACACACACACACACACACACACACACACACACACACACACACACACACACACACGAGCTGAAAGAAACAGGAAAAGGGAAGGGGCGGGGGTGATTCCTGTCTGGTGTAGATGTTTGTTTTTTCTTTCTTTCTCAGTGTGCTTGTGTGTGTGCAGTGGTCCGGCACTAGGAGCTGCAATGGTGTGAAGAATTTAGTTTTGATTGTCACACATGAGGCCCTCATGTGGATGAATGGAATAGAGTTGGACCCTCCAGAGTTTTTCATATTAGTTTGAAACAGTAAAAAGCACATGTCAAAGGCATAAAAAGAGCCAAAATTGCAGAATGTATATGTTGTATCATGTATTGGACTACGCCAATTCACTCCTTGTTGGCACCCCTGTTTCAGCTCTAAACTGGCTGCAGATTGTGCAGAATGCGGCTGCTAGGTTTCTAACAAACACTAGCAGACGCGTCACATTACTCCGGTTTTAGCACATCTCCATTGGCTACCAGTGGGTTTCAGTGTGAAATTTAAGGTCCTACTGTTCGTTTTTAAAGCACTGAATGTAGGGCTGCTTATTTAATCGAATTTTAATCCCAATTCCATCATTCTGAATTTGCTGTGTACTATTTTAATTACAAACAGCCTGATTCGTAATTGGCAACAGCCATGAAACTCACAGAACGGGAGTGAGATAGACTTTTTGTTTAGAAAAACGGACTGCAGTAACCAAATTTGACCACATGGTGTCATTCATTCTTCATTCTTACACAATTCACCTTTGTTTCTGCATCTCTTTAGTAAAATTTAGTTCTCCTTATATACTTTTTGGTCATCTTACATTTGGATATAAATGTCACCTCCTGGACAAAGACATCAGCTTTAAAGCAGCATTCCACACCTTTGCAGTCATATGGTCTCTGTCGCCCTCTAGAGGCTTGCTGCGTAATGTCACTGTCGTAACATTAAATCTCTCTCTCGGGCAAAAGTGGCATGTTTACATTCCTAATATCAGGCAAAAAAACAAAAACAAACTTTTCCACCTCCACACATTGAATAAATAGTTTTATCAGGACTGTGTAACAAATTTATGCCCGACCAAACACAATAACCCTGGTGAAATCATTTATTACTTACCTAGCCATTAGCAGCACGGCTAGGTTAGAGTCCGTAGTTCATGCCGTTCTTTCTAAAAGAGCTCTCCAGCGAGGAAAAGACGGCCCAATAATAACTCTGCTCTTTGCTCTTGTTCTATCACGTTCTTCTTTTCTTTTCCTAGATTCCTCTGATAAGGGATTTCTAGCTTTCTTTGGTGGATCTGCCGCTGCTACAGCGAGTCTACGTTATACAATTATGGCAAGCCAAAGAGATAAAAAATTGCACGTTCTAAACTCGCATTATGTCTGGCAAAACGCTCGCTCAAGACACGCGTTTTGGCGGACATAATGCTTGCTTTTAGAACACGCAAGTTTTTGCCCCCTTTGGCGTCAAAACGCGTGTTCAAGACGCGCATTTTGGCGGACATAACACGCGTTTAGAAAGCGCGCTTTTTTGAACCCCTTTGGCTTGCCATATTCTGCCGTAAAACGACACGCAGTCAGTACTTCCGGCGCTACCCTAAGCACAAAAACTGTATAGCGCAGTAAACAGACGTGGGACCCCCCAATACTATCACAGGTATGAAAATGAACATAATTGATAATACTATGACGCAAAAACTTTACAAAAAAGCATAATTTTATGGTGTAAAAGTTGCGGAATGTTGCTTTAAAGCTTTCTAGGACATTAACATTGCAGGTCAGCATCAGATTAGTGAGTGCTTGGCTTCAGAATCACTCTCAAAATTTAAACATCATGCTTATCCACTCATGCTCAACCTCACAATAATGCAAGTCACATGCTGAGGCTGTCTGGAAAAAGCATGGAATTATGAGCAGGAAAACAAGCAATGACAATGCCCTCTTCACGGCCTCATGCACATCCTAGCTAATGGTCTCCATATGACCACAGGACTGCATGCCATCCTACCACAATGGTAACTCATGAGAAATAGATTGATAAATAATTTGATGACCTCAGCTTGTGATGCCTGGTTTTGTAGGCTTAAATAAGTCACAAACTTATTATTTGCCTATTTATGTAGTAGCTGTCGAGCTTTCAGGTGAGTTGCAGTTCTGCAGCTATTATTACTGGCTCATGTCTTTATAGGAGAATTGTTTGCCAAAGAATATCTGCAAATAATAGGCATTTAGAGAGGGGTGTGTACACTTTGACTTTTTATATCCAAAAAATCAATTATGATTAGGCAAGAAATCTCAAAGGAAATAAATCTGGTTAGGATGCCTCCTCCCGGGTGAGGTTTTCCAGGCACGTCCAACCAGAAGGAGGCCTAAAGGATAACCCAGGACACGCTGGAGGGACTACGTTTCTTGGCTGGCCTGGGAACGCCTTAGGATTTAGGAGCTGGCCCAAGCAGCTGGGGAGGAGGAAGTCTGGGCCTCTCTGCTTAGGCTGCTGCCTCCGCGACCCGACCGTGGATAAGTGGAGAAAAATGGATGGATAGAGGAAGTTCTTGCTTCTGTGTCAGGAATTAATGATGAACACTAAGGCCATGCTCCCATCTGCCCTTTTTTTAACAGCCAAGTAATGAGTGCTAATGTTTTTGCCCATGTCTGTGTGCTTGTTTGCCTGTAGCATTAGCAAAATATCTCCTGTACTGTATGAATTTTAATGACATTTTCAAAGAGTCTTCATCTCATCTGTCCACAAGTAATTAAAGTCTGACGTCAACTGGAGATGGCTGCCATAGCTAATCGAAATTAGCAAACACAGAAATGGGTAAAACAGAGCTAAATATTGGTATCACAACAGAGTCCATTTCAAAACATGTCGAATGATGGTTATTTTAAAGATTTGATCAAAATGGCTGGATAGGTGTTAGGACTGTTGGTGATGCTCAACCAATCAGAAACGTTTCCTGCCTCATAGAATATTACTAGTAATTTTAAAATACTACCACCTCGTAAAGGTTGTTTTCTGTGGTATAATTATGCCCTGGTAATCTGTTTTGGCTGTGGATGCTGTGGAATGGCCCCAGAAAATAAATCTGGCACCTCCCCCCAGGAAATCCTTGAAGTAGAAATATGTCTAGAATGGAAAAATAAGATTACTTATTTATAAGAAAACAAATGCAGAACTTTCCTTGGTGTTGGCTTTATGAACTCATACCTTGCTGATCAGATGTTACCTTTACACATGCTTTTTCAATGTTCAGTTCATGCCTAAGCATGCAAACCAGATTCTAATTGTAGATCCATATTTACTAAACAGCCACCATCATTATTGTATGAGAACAACAGCAGGAAGTGCCTGGAGAAAGGTTTTGTGCAGCAGCTGATGATGCATGCCAACAAAACCAGATGAGCATAGCTGCAAAGCAGAGATGTGAAAGGTCAGCCTAGTGAACTAGACCAAATACTTGCTTTGCAAAGTATATATTCACATATATAGGATGGCTTGCCAGGCTAGTGAAAGGTTGGAGCGAAACAAAATCTTTTTTTCCTTCAGCTTCTCTGTCTTGCTGTTGCCGTTTCATGATTGCAATTTGCAAGAAGAAAATTATAAGGCATCAAAGAAGGAATGTACTTGAGGTGGTAACTGAAAGGAAGGACTTTTATTTAAAATGAGTGGCAGAGAGCGTAGAGGGAGGACAACTAAACATTGTGGGCTTTTCAAACACCGCATGAATGAAAAGGAGAAACAGAAAAATGCAAACAAAAGAAGTCAAACAAGTAGTTGCTTCTAACGCAGGGGTCTCCAACTCCGGTCCTCGAGAGCTACCATCCTGCTAGTTTTCTGTGTTTCCTGCTCTGCCACACCTGAATGGAGTAATTTAATCCTCACCTTACCTCTGCACAGGCCTGTTAATGACTCATTCGTTTCAATCAGGTGTGTAGGAGAAGAAACAAAGAAACAGCTAATATGTGCAGGATGGTAGCTCTTGAGGACTGGAGTTGGAGACCCCTGTTCTAACATCTAATATGGGCTAAATTATGTAGCATATTCCTTTTTTCCACCTCCTTCTTCATAAAAAACCTCCTGGTTTTCTCTTTTCATCCCCGTTCATCCTTTTAATTTCCTCTTGTCTCTCTCCATCTGATCTCTCTACCCTTTTTCATTTCTTCCCCTTTCTTTCTGCCAAAGTAAAAGGAAACAAAAACTTCCAGTGACCTATTTTCCCGCCACGCACTTTTCCTCCACGCGCTCGCGCGGACATTGGACTAATTTCCACTGAAAACACTCGTTTAATTCATAAGTATACTGTCCCCATGAGGAGGAAAAGTAAAATATAACACCTCTCTCTGTCAGCAGCAGCTGCATCCAAACCACACCCAGCTCAGCTCAGCTCAGACAGCTCCAGGTCGCGAGCCCTCCCCCCACGCGCTCACCACAGCCGGACTGGAGAGCGCGAGCGCCTTTTTTTCTTGTGTTTTTAAGAGGGGCTGCCAGTCAGACTCCTGGTGTGTAACGTCTAGAGGCTGTTTTCATACATTTTAATTGACTTTATCACCTCTAACCTGTTTATTGACCACCTGAAACTCTAAACATCGTTTATTTCTTCCAAACTCGGTGAGTGACCTTTGATTTTTGGTTTAACTGAAACTTTCCAACTAAACTTTATCCAAGTGAAGTGTTAAAACGACGTTTTAATTAGAGCTGTATTCATGTGATGATGTGAGTTCGTGTTCATGTTCCTTTGTGATGAGGGATAAAGTGCCTTCGCTCCGTGTGTTTTTGCCTGTGGATATTTTTGCTCAGCTCGTAACTCAGCCTCTAAATTCAGACGCAGGAGATAAAAGGGGCGTTGTCAGCCGCTGGTGTGTGTTCGTGTGTGTAAAATGTATTTTCAGTGCAGTGAATGAATGTTTGGTTCATTGCTAAGGAAGATAAACAATTTCCTCCCACGAAATGCGCGCCTTTCAGAGTGACAACTTTAAGGAACTGCTTTTTGAAAGTAGTAAAATGCTGCCTATAAGGTGTATTTAATACAGCATCCATCCATCCACCCATATCCGGGGTCGGGTCGCGGGGGCAGCACCCTAAGCAGACAGGCCTAGACTTGCCTCTCTCCAGCCACTTGGGCCAGCTCTTCCAAGGGAATCCCAAGGCGTTCCCTGGCCATACAGAAACATAGTCCCTCTAGCGTGTCCTGGGTCTTCCTTTGGGTCTCCTCTTGGTTGGATGTGCCTGTAAAACCTTAGGGAGGCATCCAGGAGGCACCAATGCCCACCTGGACGCCACCTCAACTGGCTCCTCTCGATGTGGAGGAGCAGCGGATCTACTCCAAGTGTCTCCTGGATGACCGACCCTATCTCTAAGGGAGAGCCCAGACACCCTGCGGAGAAAACTAATTTCGGCCGCTTGTATCCACAGTCTTGTTCTTTTGGTCACTACCCAAAGCTCGTGACCATAGGTGAGGGTAGGAACGTAGATCGACCGGTAAATCAGAGCTTCACCTTACAGCTCAGCTCTCCTCACCATGACAGACCGGTACAATGCCCGTACCACTGCAGCACCAATCCGCCCATCGACCACTCCATCTTTTCCTCACTCGTGAACAAGACCCAGAGATACTTAAACTACTCTACTTGAGGCAGGACCTCGTCCCTGACTTGGAGAAGGCATTCTACCCTTTTCCGATTCAAGACCATGGTCTCGGATTTAGAGGAGCTGATTCTCATCATACCTGTTTCACACTTGGCTGCAAACCACTCCAACAAATGCTGGAGATCACGATCTGATGAAGCCAATGGGACCACATAATCTGCAATACAATATGCTGTTGTTTGGCTTAGTTAAAAGAAAAGTCTGAACTTTTTTGGTTGATACATTTTAATAAAATAAAATAGAAATTTAAGAGGGTTGTATAAAAAATCTTATAATAATTTAAGTTTTTATTTGCTTTTGCCAAAATATAATAAAGCACATCCTTTTAAAAATGTAGTTTTTGAGCACTGCAATCTTACATCATTTGGTTCGCCCCCTTGTGGTTGAAACAAGCATCAACTTCCTCCAGGTTCTTTTCAAAAGGGTCCTTATCCACTGGGCCAAGGACCAGTACTGATCCATGGATAATTTAGTACTGGGCCAAATGGAGAGAATAAAAATCTGTTGAAAATTCTATATGTTTACAGGTGAAATTGAAAAAATTATAATATACTGCAAAAATTAATTTATTTCAGAAATTCATCTTAGACTGAGAGACCTTTTAAAGGCTCAGGAACGCTTTGCAGGTGTTTTGGATTAATTAGCTTATTAGAGTGTCACACTCAGTGCGTTTACATCCACATTAGAAGTAATAAACTGGGAGTCTTTATCCTAGTTTACAGTTACGTTAGAAAATCGAACTCTCAAATGAAGTTTATTCCACTCCGGAACAGTAAGTGGCAACATGCGCCCTTTCGTGCCGATATTCTTCCTGTTAGCTTATAGCAACAGAAATAGTAAACAAACGCTAGCGGGAGTGAAGCAGATGGAGTTAAAACAGGATATGCACAGTGGCCGAAGGAATGGACAACAACAACACTGCAGCATAGCTTATTTGGTACGTATTGTACCGTTTGATGGTGTTACACATGTTACTTTGTGGCGATGATATTATCAGAAGACAACTTCCGCTGTCTCCTCACTTCCAGAAGTTACCAGTATCGGCCCGACTGACCTGTTTACATGCAGATGCAGTCGCTTTCCTATTACATTATCTGGGTCCTTCACCACGATTAGAACCAGTTCCCCTTCAGCAAAACTAATGCGTTTACATGCATTTAAAAACATGTCATTCTATTTAGGGCAATAGTTTGGTTTTCTGATGCACATGTAAACACACCAACTTTGAGCCTAGAATATAGAACCTTTTTTGCAAATATTGGCTTAGATTTTGAATGTGGGGGTTTCATCAGCTGTAAGCCATAATCAGCACAATTATAACAAAGGCATGAAACATCTGACTTTGCATGTAATGAGTCTACGTCATGCATTAGTTTCACCTTTTAAGTTGAATTACCGCAACAAATGAACTTTTGCTCCTTAGTCTAATATTCATCATTCTTGAGGGGGTTTATTTAGAAAAAACAGTATTAGAATTGATTATATCATGACGTCACACGACAGTGATAGAAATAGGAGCATTATTAGCAGAAAACTATTCTTATATTTTGCACTTTGTTGCATTTTGTTATGTGTACCCCTGGAAAAATGATCTTTGACGCATGACGCTGGTCCATACTGCAAAAAAGATCAGCCTCATTCAGATGTGGTTATAGTTAGACGTATTTTTCCTAAGGGAACATAAAATCTGTATAAAGTCATGTAGTCTAACTTGAAGGTCTGGTTCCAGATACTAGTTTCTTTGAAAGTAATTTGCATCCCTGTTGTTAGCATGCAGTCGTTAAAAGAGCAGCACACAATTGATGGAAGAGGAACAAAAGAGTTTAGGGCCTTTCAAGCAGCGACATGCTCTTTACGACTGGCATTTAACAAGAAGGTGTCATCTACTCCCCTGCTGATGCAGCAGATTGTGCAGAGGATAAGAACATACCATCCTATTTTAAAACCAACTCTTAAGTCAACAATTTAATGTTTAGAAGAAGGAGGCAGAGAGAGCTGGCCTAGAAATCTAGACAGACAGTAGCTGAAGCAAAAAAATTTAGCTCTGCATGTCAGTCTAGCCATGCTCATAGGAGCCTCAGCAATTCTACTATTGGCCTGAGCAGTTTTGTGTTATGCCAATCACAGCGCTCTGTTGGTTTGGTGGGCGGGATGATATGACGGAGCAGAACAGCTAAAATGGCAACGATTTGTTTGAAACGGCTTTGGCATCAGCTTTAGACTATTTAGTCTTGGGTTTTTCTTTGAGTCAAGAGCAGATAGAGGTACTTAACTCCTTTATTCAGAAAAAGGATATATTTGCATCTTCTTCGACAATGTATGGCAGACTGCCCCATTGACTGACATATAACTGAGTTATACCCAGTTTTGTTTTTTCCAAGCTTAGTTAGCAAATTGTGTTGACTTCAAAAGGTAATCAGTTATAAATCTGTGTAATAAATACTTTCTGTGGATTTTAATAAAACCCACACACACATTCACACACTCCTGGTGATGAACTACATTGTAGCCACAGCTGCCCTGGGACACACCGACAAAAGCAAGGCTACCATACACAGGCTCCACCGGTCCCTTCGAACACCACAGGCAGACAAGTAGGGTGAACCGTCTTTCCCAAGGACCCAACGACTGACACGGACCGAGCCTGGGTTCCAACCAGTAACCCACCAATTACAGGGTGAGCTCAACCCCTGAGCCACCGTCAACTCCGCCTTCCCACTCTGTGTTTACATGTGCATAAAAAAACGAAGTATTGCCCGAAAAAGACTCACGTCGGTTTTTTAAATGCATGTAAACGCGTTAGTCTGGCTGAAGGTGTACTGGTTCTAATTGGACTGAAGCACCCAGATAATGCGGTTGAAAACCAAACTCATTCTGCAAGTAAACATGTTAGCCGAACTGAACTAAATGGACTCTCGCGTTCCGGAAGTGACGAAACCACAGAAGCGGTCTTCTGATAATATCATCACCACAAAGTAACACGCGTAACACCATCAAACAGTAAAATACGTACCAAATAAGCTGTGCTGCAGTGTTGTTGTCCATTCCTTCAGCCATTGTGTATATCCTGTTTCAATTCCGTCTGCTTCAGAGTGGAACGAACTTCATTTGAGAGGTCAGTTTTCTAATGTGCACGTAAACTAGGATAAAGACTCACAGCTTATTACCATAAGATCGACCTGGATCGACTTAGATGTTGATACTGCGCATGTAATCGCACTGAGTGACATAGTCAAAACCATTTCTGCCAGTGATAAGAAGTTGTTAGCACAGGGCATTTAAAACTGTGTGTCCTTGGGATTGGGACTCATTCCTCAGATGAATGAGGTGTGTGATATGTGTCATCATTGGTGTTAATAACATGTATGTCAGATCTGTATGCAGTGCAGATGGATAAATAAAAAAGTGGTAAAGAGAAGAGGACAGAAGGTGGACAACATTAAAATTGTGTGTGTAGGTTGTGATCCTCTTTCACCTCTATCAGTTGCTACATGACCTTACACTGCCATATGGAAGTCATTACTCAACACTGTCACATGAGGAATGTATGAAAACACATAAAAGTCATGTTGGCATCAAACATGAAGGAATACCTTTGTCAGACGGAAGTCTTTAAACACAACGGGAAAACACTTATGTGCACTTTTCTTTTCTCTGGGTGCAACTTTCCTTTTGGAACATGACTAAAAACCAAAGGAAAATGTTTAGATCTAAAGTGCAGTTGCAAAAACACATAAGCCTAATTTATACTTCTCCGTTTTTGTCAGTACGGACAGACACACCGCCATGATATGTTGTTGCAAGAGCTCTGCAGCAGGCCTGCAAGGACGGACAGAGTTGAGCTCACTTTTCTAAACATCCGTCCAACGAGACAGAGAGCGCAAGCTTGTGATTGGCCAGAACGCTGCTTCTTTAAATACGTCACCAGCATCGCCACCTCAAAACATAAAAAGAGAGCCGAAGATATCTAGCAGCAGACACGGAGCAGCTTGAAGAATTCCTTGCGGTAAAACTCCGAAAATATGAACGTTTATTCACCCGTGACTGGAGGAGCATAAAGATACGGAGTAAGCGTTTTATTCGTGGACGGAAATGACGGGAAACCTGGTTTAGAGGTGGCGAGCGCATGAAGAGGTGGAGGAGAATAAGGGACAAGTTTGCCCATGTTAAAAAGTCTCTTAAATGCAAAAAAGCACAATATAAACTGCAAATATAAACTGTAAATGCACTACATTGGACCGGATACATGACAGGATACCCCAGAAAAGCGCTACGCCCTCTGTTGTCCTGGCAGGGAATTGCTTTGCAACTCTGCCCAGGTGATGGAGAAGTTCGAGAGCAAAACGGTTCCGTCAATGCGTGCGTGTCTCTGCCTCGGGGAGCTGATGGAGAAGTATAAATTAGGCTTTAGTTTTAGGCTCCTGTTGGAGATAACATTCATTTAAAGCAGAGCAAAAGTAGGGTCTTATCTTGGTTACAGGAATTTATAAATGAATAAATTCATGTTCTTCTATCTAAATGGCGATGGAGGCTCAGGGGTTAGGAGTACGCCCTGTAATCTGTGGGTTGCTGGTTCGAACCCAGATGCTTCATCCACCTTGTCTGCTGGTGGTGGATGAAGGGATTGGTAGCGCCGTTTATGAGGCAGCCTCGCTCCTGTCAGTGTGCACCAGAGCAGCTGTGGCTGAAACATAGTTTCTCATCATCAATGTGTGTGTGAATGGATGAATTGTGTACTGTAGTGTAAAGCGCTTTGGAGTCCTCTGAGACTCCAAAATGCTTTACACTACAGTACACAATTCAGAAAATTCTGAAAAGATGTGCAAAAATGTTACCATTTAGCATAAGAAAGATTAGATCATATTTTCAGGAGAAAATGTTTGTAAATAGAAATGTGTATAAGCCCACTGCTGAAGACCTGAACGATCTATTGTTTTCTGATCAAAATTTAGATTTTTGTGATCACATGATCGTCGAAGCTGCGTATTTTTTGCAGCACTCCTGACTGACCCAGAATCAGATTTTACACACTATATGGACTTGAAAATGCAACTTTGCTTCTTTCAAAACTGCTTAAATGTTACTGATGGCACAAACCGTTGTGGAGTTACGGCAATTCAAAGTAAGAAGAACGTTTTTTCTATATAACACCTCTCAAGACAAAAATCACAATCAAGAGAGCCTGAAAATACACAGAAATGATAGAAACAAGGATAAAAAGAAGCTGGTGCGCAAGCGGTGGATGAACAGGAATTCACATAAAAGCCAGCCTGAACAGATGTGTTGCGTGAAAAATGCATCAGTGTTCGGTGTTCTAGCGGTGGTTTGTAAGAAGAAACATTCATGCAGCCCAGAAAAACATCCAGGCGGGCTGCCCTGGTAAAAATATGCAGGGAAAACTTGTTTGTTGAACATCTTACCTTTAGTTTTTATCCTTGCATTTTTGAGTAATAGCAATTTCATTTCATTTATTTAGATCTCCATTAGCTGTATCAAACAGCTAGTCTTCCTGGAGTCTATCAGAAATGCTGCCATACAATATTTACATTTCTCTACACAACAATCACAAATAAAAAATACATATACACAAAAACAGACATCCAACACACACAGACACAGAACCTAGTTTATATATTATTGACTTTGTTTTATAATAATACAAAACTACAGAACTCTGAGTTAATTTTTATAATAATTATAGCTACCAATATTAATCTACATTAGGATGAGAAATATACACAATGTCAATGTTCATGAAGCTGTTCAGCAAGCAAATATCTCTTTAAAAGAATTTTGAATTGATGTTGATTATTTTCTTTGATAATGTAACCAGGCAATGTGTTCCATGTAAACATTGATCTATACATTACCGTCCTCTTAACATTATTTGATTGTACTCTAGGCAGAATAAACCTGCCCTCAACAGCATGCCTGGTTTCATAGGTATGCTCATCAGAACTAAAACTGAGCACCTGATATAGTAATCTTGGTACTTTAGTTATTATAATTTTCCTGGTCAAATTCAAAAGTGATGCCTTAAATCTTTCTTTTACCTTTAACCATGATAGACAACTATGCATCCAGTTAACATTAGTTCTGTATGAGCATCGTAGTACACATCTAGCTGCTTTATTCTGAACAGTTTGCAGCATTTTTATATGAGACTGTGCAACACATGACCAGACCTCTGAATAGTAATCTAACTGTGAAAGCACAAGTGTTTCAGCTTCAATTAATGTTCTAATGGTATGATGTAATTTCCTGTCACGTTTGTAAATGTTACTGTACATTGGGAATGTTTTGCTGAAGCTTGAGATGATGAAAATTGTCAGTTGAATTGAAATGGCAATTTCTGCCAGGAAAATCGTAATCCAATATTTTTCTAAAATCTTTAGCGTTAGTACATGAGGTGGCTTAGAACACATCCTTGTGGATTGCCACCATTGAATGCAATGGTGGACCTTTACAGCTAGCAGGTGTTTTTCATATCAGGGTTATGGCTCTGTTTGGCAATAATGGAAAGAACCAAAAAATGGTTGCTTTTGAACAAGGGTGCAGTCAGAGTGGGCAACGATATTTTATTTACAACACTCACAGAAACACCATTTTCCTGATAAGTGTCTTTTTGAAGCAAGTATTCACAGAGAAAGCAATGACTGATCAGATCTGCTTATCTTCTAGCTAGCATTGTACTTTAAATCCTGCTTTTTGGAGGAAGCATCTCTGATTTAAACTAAAAAGTTGAAAGAAGCCCAAATTGTTGCTCGGTGAAACTTCATTATCTGCATTATGAAAATAAATGCATTACAGATTATTGGTTAACAAGCATCTCTTTGTACCAAATATGAACTATTCCAGAGGTCTCCAGAGGAAGTCATATTGATGTTTCACTGTCTCACTTTTCTAACACCGGATTTGAGAGAGACAAAGAATCAAACTGAGAAGGGAGGACTGGGACAGTGGGAGAGGCGGGGGAGTCAGTTTCAGAGGCCCAGTTAAGTCTGTGGCTTTGTGTTTTATGAAAGAGTAAAAAAGGACATTAAAAGTCAGCATTTTCCGTCAGGCTAGGGAATCAGCCAACACACACACACACACACACACTTGTACTCACACACACTTGTACTCAAACGCTGAGTCCCCCAGCCTCCTATTACAAGGCTGAGTGGAGATGAGGAATGCCTGTATGTGTGCCTGCCTGTCATGTGTTAGTGTCAGGGAAGAAAGTTGGTTATTATGTTTTTAAAAAAATATATTTTATTGTTTGTATTTAGTTTTATTTGTTCTGTCAAAAGTTTTAAAAAGTCAAACAATGAGAAAGCCCCTGAAAACAGTAGTAAACCTTTTTTATAACCCAAACAAAGGACAGACACCAGAGCATCTTAATATGGAATGAATTTGTTCATATTGTCGCTGTTCCAATGGTATTTTGTTCTAGTGTGAGTTTTACCAGAGAACATGAGTTGTTTCTAATGCATCATGTGTGTTGAAAGTACTTTGACATACACATATTTGTTTGAGGCTCTTATTGTGAAAGATTTGGGAGGATCTGTTATAATTATTGGGCTTTCAACTTTAATTGTGACACTGGAAAACAAACAACCAAATCATCTTCCACACTTTTTCTTTGACTTGCCCTAATCTAAATAAAGGTTTTTGGAACTTATGGAAGATAAGTTGTCCTGTAGAGGTTTGAGTCAGAAAGACCATAGTTGGGAATCCTTTGGACTGACGCGCACTTCTGCCATTTCTGAAGGCTAACCTCATACATCTTGTGATGTTATAAAATGTCAGCAGAAGAACAAGGGAGCTATGGCTGCATATGAGACGCGTAAAGAAATACATCTCCAGATTATTTAAATTATGATCCCTGCACAATAGCATTGATCAATTCTAGGAAATTTTTCTGGCAGAAATTGCTGCTTGAATTCAATTCACAATTTTCTTTAAGTCAAGCTGCAGTTCAGCTTAGAAGAAATAAACAAATGTTGTGTGCCCATAGACGCGTCCAGAAATAATGGCACAGACAGGTGATAGAACACAAATAGATGGTTCTACGATCTCTGAGCTTTGGTAGATCGTCATCACATTATAATCCTTAACGATCTTATATCATCATATCACACGGCCCTAATTCACGAGCTTACAGTACCATTTACAAACATGACAGGAAATGACATCATACAATCTAAACATGAAAAGCTATTACTATAATAATGCACCGCCCTCTGACACTGAGCAAAAATAAAATTTTTACTTTAAATGACCATAACTCCGCGACAGATTGTGCCCTCAGAAAAATTCTATTTTTATAAAACTGGCAGAACATTGTTTTATTTTTCTGTAGATTATTGAATTATATTGGGACAGAATGATGAAGCTGTCTCATTAGCTGAGACCTCAGCTGAGAGGTCCCGGTTGCAGTGCTTCGAACACAGGAATTAAATACTCAATAAAAGTTTGCCATCCTCCGCAAGAGTTTTGCAATCGGTGTCCAGTTCGGCTCACGAGTCTTCTGAGTTAAACTGTCTAGAACATGTGTGCACCTCCGGTAATCCAGCTTGCTGCGTAGGCGTCAAACTCTCAATCATGTTTGGTTGAACTTCTCCGGCTGTCCGATATTTGCCTCGTCATAATCCAGAGAAAAACAATCTGACCGACTATCAGATGTTTCAGAAGCTAAATACCGAACTGCGGGTCACTTTTTACACACTGTGTACACTCGCATTCTGAGTGGTTACGTCATCGCCGGTTTACGCTGAGACTGGAAGCCTGGTAGGCATAGGTCCCTGCGCAATTTAAAAACACAGTTTTTTTCTTAAAAATCCAGCCGTGGAAATCCTAAAAAGAAATTGACTTGAGGGTTTAATACATTTTTACACATGTGATTCAAAGGAAATTTGCCTCTGGCCAATGGCTTGTTCCTGCTTCTTATTTACGTCAGACTATGGAACGCGAGGAGGGCCAAAATAAAACTACGGAAGCCTGCGCGTTAATCACGCGTTAAAAAAACTAATGCCGTTAAGGGGGCTTTGCATTAACGCATTAAAAACGTGTTAATTTTGACAGCCCTAATTTAAAGCGTTAAAAACTGTACAATAGGAATTCCACAAGGTTCCATCCTAGGTCATTACCGTTTTGTCGGTACATCAATGACTTACCCAACAGTTGTAAAGGTGTCCAGTGCCAAATGTATGTTGATGACGCCGTCATCTATGAAACCACAAAGACTGCCCAACAGGCTGCAAAGTTACTGAACGGACAGATGGTGGGATTGTCTCGCTGAATAACCTTTTGACCCTGAACTACAGCAAAATCATCTCCATGTGTTTTATGATCAAACGCAAGATTTGTGACAACATCACTGTCTTCATTGACCAGAAAGAAATCCAACAAGTGGATGAGTTTAAATGTATGGGTGTTGTTTTGGATTTTCATCTTAAATTTGAATCCCACATCAGGAAAATGTCCAGAACCATTAGGACCAACCTCAACTGCATTCGTTTGATAAGGCCATATTTACCTGTAAAAGCTGCCCAGCTGTACCTGCATGCCATGATTCTGTCTCACCTCTCTTACTGTTTAACTGTTTGGAGCCAAGCAACCCAATCTGCTTTAAAACCTGTCATGTGTCTGTACAAACAAGCCCTAAATGTCCTGGACCAAAAATCAATGACGTGGCACCACTGCAAAATACAGGCAAAGTACAATCTCCTAAGTTTTGATAACTTTATAAACTTCTCCGTTATAAAACTGACATTCAGATGGCCTTGTCCCAGAGCTGGTGAGCAGACTGATTGTAAAAGCCAGCAACACAGGAGCTACAACCAGAGGAGTAGCCAATGGAGACTGCAAACCGCCTAAATACAAAACATCATTTGGTCAATCCTCGTTCTCATTTAGAGGACCTCAGTGTCATGTCCTGTGTCCATGTCTCCCCAGTCCTTTCCGTGTGTTCCCTTTTCCTAGGTCTCCTTGTGTTTCAGGTCCCTTTAGTTTAAACATTCATCCCCTACCGTAGTCACCCTGCCCCAGTCCTTTGTTGTTTCCCCCAGCATTCATCTCATTTGTCCCATTAAATATTTCTTAACATTTTCATCTTCCCTTCCCAGTGTTAAGTTTTGTTATCATTAGTCATCCTTCCTGTTTTATATACATTTTCTTCTAGCCTTTTAGTTCTAGTTTTGGGTTATTATGTTGTATTTAGTTCTGTTAGTCTTTGTCTTTAAATATAGTTATTTGATTAGGTTTATTCTCTTCCTGTGTCTTTGTATTTTGCCTCCCATCCCTCAGCTTAAGCATTCACACCTGTAGAACATTTCCATCAGTAATCAGTGCACCTGTTCCCCTTCTCTCCACTCACCTCCTCAGTGTATTTAAACCCAGCCTTGTCCAGTGTTTGTTGTCAGTTCCTTGTGTGTGTTGCCTGCATCCTTGTGTTTGCTTGCCTCCTTGTTGCGCCTGCATGTTTTCTTCCTGCTCCAGTCCACTGTTACTTTAATAAACCCTTTTCATTTTTTCAACCATACCTGGTTGCCTCCTGCATTATCTGCATTTTGGGTCCTATAATAACCTCCACCTCATGACACTCAGATTTGGAACAAGCTACCATCAACAATAAAACTGTTCACAAATTTTACAACTTTTAACTGCCAGGTGAAAAAATGGCTGAAACAAAAACAAACTTGTGAACACTGATGCTAAACTAATTTATTTACATTAATCTTGTGTTTGTCTGCGCGCACGAGCGTCAAATATTTGTTGTTTCAAAAATGGTCCTTCAGTTCAAATTGGGATCAGTTGCTAAAAAATGAGCTCTGCACAGGATGTGGTACAATTAAATTGTTAGTCCTTACTTTTGCTGATCTTGCACATCAACCTTTTACCTTGTTGGGCCCCACCATCCTTCCCTCCCCCACCCCAGGCTGATCTCCTGCCACATCCCTTGGCAGCGTGCTTGGCTTGCACAGAGAAGTGATGTTCACTTCCTGTTGGTGGGGGGAGGCTGTTTTTATTGTGACTCCATTGAGGCAGACTGGGCCAATTCCCCTGCTGTCTGCGTCTGGGTGTTGGTGTCTGCAGACACATGTGCTTAGCATGTTTGTGTTTTCATCCTTCTCACCTTTAAAGTGTTGGTGTGAGGCCGCTCCCTGAGTCAGAATCATGTTTAGCCTTAGATGCATTAATCCCACATTGTTTGAGTTTGATGTGTGACAGTGCAGTCAGTAAAACGCTTTAAAAGTAGATCAAAGAGTGAAATGGTAGATTTTGAAGGTTTTATTTTATTTTACTTGTAGAAAGTGTTTGATGTTCTGCATAAAACCTTGGTGGCTGGTAAACCTGGGCAATATATAAAATTTTTCCAAGCAATATTTGTCATCCAAAAAATGATGATGGGCCATATATTTGCACAGGGGGCATTTGTGGGCTTTGTGGTCCTGACGCACACTGCATGGAGTGCTCCACCAATCACAATCCTTCTTCCTGGCCATTTATTCCTCTCCTCCTTATCAACCTATGCAACCAGACCACTGCTGCAGCCGCAAAGGAAGACTCTGGGGCTAGAACATCAGCTTTCAGTGTGATTAGTGCCATAATATATACAGTCTTTGGCTAAAACACTGGGGGACATTTACATGACGGTCAGCTTGGTCCGAGCGTGGTAGTGTCATACGTTTGCATTGTCTGTGTGTAGCCGACTGCTATTTTCAGCCCTGCTTCCCTGCGATTTGTTTTGTGCTGAGCCGACCATTCACACCCACCTATGGACTACTAGTGGGAGCCTCTGATTGGTGTGGGTAGAATCAACCAGGGGCGGCTTCCTACATGCCTGATTTTCTTGCAGTCTGGATGCAGTAGGGTAAACATCTTCTCTGACTGCAGCTCGGACCAAAAGCAACACTACTCACACCTACTTTTGATTTCTAAGTTGTGGCATCCACGAGGTCCACATGGCTCCATGCAGCCACACCGCGTGGCCCAAAGTTTCCACACTGCGCACTTAGGAAATCTTCTAACTACGCGGACGGTCCCGCGCAGAAAGAAAATGGTGGACTGGCTGTTGTGTGTTGTATGCATGCTGTAGAGCCCTATGCCACCCCCTACAGTCTTGAGAATATTGGCTCACAGTGGGGACGAGCCGCGGAAAGTATAAACGCTGCAAAAGTTGTCTTGACCTGATTCCGCGTGGAATGTACATGCTTCAAGCATAAACCAAGCTTTAGGAGTGACACCACAGGGTTCTCCGTGCCACTTCAGCAAATCCCGTCCATGTCCGCTTTCTTGAGAAGGCTGTTTAAACACAACCTGGCTGAGTGAGGGCGGGCTGTCCCCACCCAGCCCAGGCTGAGCTGACCAAAGTGTAAATGCGTCAATAGTTGGGATCTTAAACACATCTACTTCCTGTCTGGACACCTTAACCAACTTCTTTAAAATGTTTTTAGTTGTTTGAAAGCTGATTTTTTTTCTTGCTTTCATTGGAAAATGATTGAAAAAGCAGTTATGATGCAACTAAAGAACCTTTTGGATACAAACGACCTCCCTGAGCAGGTTGTTCTAGTAACACATGAGCACCCAAGACATATTCCAACAGAATCAGAGTTACAGCCGGACTAAGGAAAGGATAAGGAACACTGATTCCAGCTAGATGACTGGAGGATGATGTTGGAAGATCACAGATCATGACGAAGAAAGATAGAACATCTTAGTGGTGAACATGTTAGCTGCTCTTCCTTATCTGGGAAGTTCCACAGTCACGTCTTCCTTGTTGCTCACTGGCCGTGATGCATTTGGATGTAAACATCTGCCCCTTTAGCTCCCAGTCAGCTGATGACAGCATCATCAACACACCTCATTGCTGAATTTTAGTAATGCGCTACAGTAGTCCAATCAGGTTTCTATCATCTAAGACTGTTAGCAAAGGTTAAACAATATCTTCCTGCTAACGTTTTTCAGCATGTCATCCATCTGTTTGTTTCCTGTCGTTTGGACTACTGCAACTCACTTTCCTTGGGCCTGGATCATTCATCTTACTCCAGCTGGTTCAAAATGCAGCGGCACGCTTACTGACTGGCACCAGAAAGCGTGACCATATAACCCCAGTATTGGCATCTCTTCATTGGATCCCCATATGTACTTTCAAAGTGGTCTTTAAATCTCTTCATGGCTTGGCTCCACCATACATCAGCGAGTTATTGTCCATCTACACTCCCGTCAGAAACATGAGATCTAGCTCGCAGTCTTTCTTAATTGTTCCAAAAACAAGTTTAAAAACTTGGGGAAACAGGGCTTTCTCTGTGGCTGGTCCTAGGCTGTGGATCTAAGAACCACACAAAACATAGAGCACTTCAAAGCACTACTTAAAACGTACTTGTTTGAGCTGGCTTTTAATGCAGGTTGACTTGAGTAGTTAACTTCTGATTTTAATTGATTTGCGTTTTATCTTTACTTTTTAGCATTAAATGCATTTGTTTTATAAATTTTAACCTTGATTTTTAACTGCAATTTGTTCTTGATTGTGTTTATTTTTTAATCTATTTATTATTTTACTCTTGTTCAGCACTTTGGGGTGTGACTGTAAATGTGCTATATAAATAAACTTGACCATATATTATCTGTAACAGAAACTGCGTTGTGATGGTGGAGAAAGTAATTATTTGATTACACTTTACAAAAAAAAATTCCATCAGTAACGCTGTTATTTATATCAATGATTTTGAAATTGCTATTTTAGAAATGCATAAAGTGAGAGTGAGATTAAGGTTTTGATGATGGCATAGGTAACAATACCCCTATTGTAAATGCATGTTTTATTTTTGTCTTCTTTTACATGAGTCCCTTGTGGTTCTAAAACAAAGATACCATCCATCCGGTGTCTATACCCACTTATCCACGCAGGGGCACGGGGGGCTGGTGACCATCTCCAGCAGTCTTCGGGCATGCAGGCAGGGTACACCTGGGACCGCAGAAAACAAAGATACACTGTTTGTATATACACAATAGGCTTTTACTTTGACATTTGTAAACATTGCGTTGACTAGCTTGTGAGGGAAATACATGATGAAAAACCTGTAGCTCCTTAAACAGAAACAAGTAGAAAAGCTGTTATAGCGAATCTACAGAACAAGCTAGAGTCACCCCTCCCTTCAGGTATCTTCCCTGAGACGCTTCCGCCGGAACCGGAATCCTGCATTGCCAGAGGAAACGAGATAGCGCTAAACACCAGTCACCGTTTTCTAGGTCCAAACATCTTTTGTTGTCCGTGACTTCAAATGGTGTTTTTCTTTATGGGACTCTGGTAATTTGTCCTAAAGTTGAAGTGGTAGCAGCCGGCTGTTTCTCTTCTGATATTATTGAGTGGAGAACCTCTCACACACCAGTGGTGTTCTGTTGATAAATATGGGAGTGCGTAATGAATAGAGGACCCAGGGAATTGCGGCGGTTCGGCAAGACCGACAACTGGATGGTCCAATAGTTGCTTTTGGTCTGAAACGTGTTATTGGGGGAGGTTTTTAGGCAAATCCACAATATATTAATAGCTATACGATGTTAGAACGTTGTTAAGAGGCATGAAAAACTGTTTTAAGCTAATTTGTTTTCCAGATTTGCCATTGCAGCTTTAACACACATCTGTTATGACTGTCAACGGAGTCGTCCGTAGACATTTAAGTTTGTGTCATGATGACACAAATGCTGAGGTCACACTGCATGGAAAACAAAGATAATCTGAGATTTGAACCAACACAATGTCTGAACTTTATGTAAACTCATTTTATTCTTGTGTTTGGGTTTAAGGGATTCGCTAGTTTCCATATGTTTGATATGGTGGTTTAGTGTGGGACTGAACTGTGGTTTTAAAATGCCTCCTTCCACCAACAGTTTGTAGTCTGGATTAAAAGCCTGAGATAAATACCACACTCCCACATATTGTAAATGACACACACACACACAACATAAACATTTGAAGGGTGACTTTGAGACTGTAAACATTTTTGTGTTTTATTAACTGCATTTTTCTCAGCTGTTTGGGAATGTTGTCGGTAACTGGCTCCAGATGTTGCTATAAGTGCACGTACGCGCTGCTTTTCCTCTCAAAGTTGAGGCAACATTTATTTACATTTGTTTCTCACGCCTCTTAATAAAAATTAAGTTTTTTTAGTTAATATTGGTTTTCCTTTTTTATACATATTGACGCAATAGCTCAGATCTGTTAAAGTGGCTTTGCATACAAAGTTATGAGCATTTTTTTATCTGACCTGATGTAGATGGTGCTTCAAACAACCTCAATTTGAAGAAACAGATTGGTTCTGATCAAACAGATGCACCAACAGCTAGTCAAGATTAGGCTGGCTACCAAGTGTATTAAAACAATTTTAATGTCCAAGATTTCCACAAGTTCCATATTTTAGAATCTTTGCATTGATGTAAAATTGACACTTTATAAAGCATTGATTGATATTAAAGCATTGATCATACATTTCTTCCAACAGGATTTGTTCATGTGAGAGACCTTGATCCAATCTTCAGGATCATCCTTCCGCCCTGCTTTTCTGTAAACATCCAGGAGCAGTCCAACTCATCTACAGCTGCAAACGTGCACAACACGACCAGCCTGCAAGTGATCCGACTGCTGTAACTGTAGGAGTGAGGTCCAACTGAAGAGGAGCCATGTTGATCATCTTAGCCTTCATCATCCTCTTTCACCTGGCTGCAGCCGTCCTGCTCTTTGTCGCCACCATTCACAATGTAAGTACCCAATAACATGAATAATTCTGACGTGCAGCATGGCGGTTCACCCCTTCTCTTTGTTCCTTCTTAATAAAGGCCTGGTGGGTGGTGTCGTCCACCAGAGGCGACGTTATTTACACTGACTTGTGGTACTCCTGTAACGTCACCTGCTACCCTGTAGAGAACAGCCACACGGTTGAAGCAGGTGAGACTGAAGCAGGTGCGTTTGTTCCCGATATGAGTGTGACTTGTGTTTGTATGTAAACCTCTGTTCTCCTCTGTTCCTCAGCCTATCTGAAAGCAGTTCAGGCTACGATCATCCTGGCCACCATTTTATGTTGCGTCAGTTTCTTCATCTTCCTCCTTCAGCTCTTCAGCATCAAACAGGGAGAGAGATTCATTTTCACAGCTATTATCCAGCTGTTGGCCTGTATGTTTAACGCACTTTTACCTTTCTATTGAGTTATCTTTCAAAATGATTAATTACAGAATTAGAAGTGTTAAAAAGTTACAAGTCGTAACTTTGTGCTTGCTTCTTGTCCTCGCAGCTGTATGTGTGATGATCGCAGCGTCCATCTACACCACTCAGAATAAGAGCTTTCATGTGCCCAGCCTCCAGCGTGGCTCCTTTGGCTCCTCCTACGTCCTGGCGTGGATCAGCTTCCCCATGACTCTCATCAGCGGCCTAGTGTATCTGGTGCTCCGAAAACGCAAATAGAAAGTCGGATTGAGGAAAAGCTCTTGGACATGGAACAACAAATACACATTGTCTGTCTGATCATGAGATTGTTAGTATTGCAACATATCTGTGTCATTCTGTCACACGCAAACCCAAAGCAGCCTTTTCTGATGGTGCTTCCTTTTCAAAATGTGGCAAAGATGGTTGAGGACCAAAGTCCACTCTGAATATTCTTTTACTTCTATGGTTGCGATGCTTTTCCGGAAACATCTTACAGCGATTTAAGCTCTGTGATTCCTGTTTGAGATGCAACGCTATGATTGAAAGTGTCATGTTTCTTTTGCCAGCTTGGTCCACTTTCCTGGGCAACTTCATTTACATAAAGCTGAATTCACATCACCACTCAGCATCAAGTCCTGTTTAGTCAAAGCATAAAGCTAACACGCCTTTAACGTTTTAACGTCACACCCTTCCCTCTTAGTTAGAAATGTTTTATAAAGACGTGGGTGGAGTTGTTTTACTGGGACACAGCACCTGGATTTACCAAAGGGTCCATTATTTCACCAAAAACTGCAGATTTTATTTTGTACATGTTTGATATTTAGTACAGTTTTAAACTTGTGTAATAGAAATAAAACGGTATGTTAACCAAAGCATTTAGAACGTGTAGTGAGGTTATAACAAAAGTGTAACATGTAGGATTTTGATGCTATGTCCTCTTTTATAACTGACTTGTGTCTTGATGGCTAGAAAGGAACCAATGATGTGCAGTGACACTTGGGATTAGAACTGAAAAGAAGAAACCAGGCCAACTTGAAATTAAAATGAAGATTTGTTTTTGTTATGCTTACGTTTTGTTTCATCAGCGTCACAGGAAAGAAATGCAAAAGCTATATATTTTTTGTTGCATGGTGTCGCAGTTGTTAGCACTGTTGCCTTGCAGCATAAAGGTCACAAGTATGAATCCCAGCTGTGTTTTTCTGCATGGAGTTAGCATGTTTTCTCCATGCATGCGTGAGTCTTCTCTAGATTCTCTGGTTTGAGACCAAAAAACATGCATGTTGGGTTAATTGGCATCTCTAAAATGTTATATATGTGAATAATAATAATGATAAAATTGCTCATTTGTATAGTGGTTTTCAAAGTAAAAGAGTTCAATGCACTTTACAGTGACAGAAGCAAGACTGCCACACAATTGGCACCACCGGTCCCTCCAACCACCACCTGCAGTCAAAGAGGGTGCAGACGCAGATGGAGCAGGGATTGAACCCCTAACACCCTTGCTATAATTCCCTGTTGTGTGTGTGTGTGTGTGTGTGTGTGTGTGTGTGTGACTGGTCTCTAGTGTCCCTGGGGGTCTGGCGACCTCTCCTGGTTGTCCCAGCCTCTTGCCTGATGATTGCTGTAGATTTGGCAGCAGTTCCCTATGACCCAACGGAAGAAAGTGGTTCAGAAAATAAATGAATGATCTTAGACCTCAATTGATGTAATCAAATATTGACATTGTGTAATTTAATAATTTATTTTGTGTTTAAATGAAATAATGTTGAAAAAAATGTCAATTTGACAGAAATGAAGGGATTTTTCTTAAATTAGATATTCATTTCAAAGCTTTTATGTTTTACCCACTTACTGATGCTTAAAAAACAAACAAACGTTAATCTCAAAACCTAAAAAACAAACCTACTAAATTTCACTCTGGAATGATATTTTCACATTAACACTTTATTTTGGAAGAAAAATATAGTTTGCCACTACTTCTTAAAGCTTCTATTGGTGCGGGGAGCAAAACAAAAGCTGTAGAAGTCAAATGTATGTGTTAAAGTTTGTTTTTAGTGTAAAAATAGGTCTAAAGTAATTATATCACATTTCTAAGATTCTGATACATTTGTGACAATATCAAATACGTTTGGAGGCATTGTGGGGTCTGATGTGGGCGGTGGCTAGCCTAGTGAACTAGACCAAATTCTTGCCTTGCAAAGTTTGCTTACCCAGTTTTTTTAGTTGGGTAAGCACCTTCCTCAGTAGGAATTAATGCACTGGGGGCAAATGGAGACCCAATTAAGATGGCGGCCAGCCACTACGGCAGCTCCAACAGGCAGCGCCAGTCCACGGGGCGTCTACGTATATATGTCTGTGACCACAGATATCATATATACTGCTAGATGCCTTAAATGTAACCTGGCCAGCCATACCAATGCTTCCTTATTGCTGGAATTCACTCACGTATGATGAGGTTAGTATGCTAAAGTGATGAGTAAAAAAGCCCAGAGTGGAATTTTACCTGACAGTATTGCATCCATCACTACCCAACCAATAGTCATTGTAAAATTTACCACTGCTGAAATGGCACGATTCTGATTAGAGAAATTGCTTTGAACAAACTTTAGTAAACATTATGGTACAAAACCTTGAAAAGATCTGGATTTTTTGGGGCTAGAAATTACACAGGTGATGCAGAAACATAACTAGAACTATAAACAGTGACTGTACACACCCAAAAATGTACGTGTATTTACAGGATATACATGGAATAGATATTTACAGTCTTAATTTACAAACTGGCCAGCCACTCCACAGGGCCCAGGCCTTTGGCCTCCACAGGGCAGTAGTAAAGTCTCATCCCAGATGCTGACCTTAGTACCCTGTGGCCTGTCTCCTTGATCCACTGAAGTCCACAGCGTCTGCAAGTGTTGGTTGAGGCAGCACGGACTTTAACAGTCTGGCCCGCCTTGGCTGCTGCCTCCTGGATTTGCTGGAGCTTCTTTCTGCTCCATGCTGTGGACTTTGGAATGTGTGTGTCTGTAATGGCCACCTCTTCAGTGGACGGTGCTGAAACGGACGGTGCAGAGGCAGTGTCCTGAGATGGCCTCGCTGTTGTTTCCACTTCCTCAGGGGGCAGGTTTACAAACACAGCAGAGGTGCTCGGCACAGGTTCCGGCCTCTGGCTGTCCTTTGCCACCACAAGAAGCTCACCTGCCTCTGTGGGAGCCTCCATAACAGGGACGCCAGCGTTGAGGGTGGTCCTCTCCTCTGTTGACATCTGCCTTTTCATCCTGCACAAAAAAAATCAAATAAAAACACAGCTATAAGGGATGTGAATCAAGTGGTTCTTGTTATAAGATGATGACAGGCGTGTTTATCAGAGAGAAGCCAATAAACCAACCATACAGAATCTATGTACGTACCACTGGGAGAGGGTTCCCTGGTTCACAGTAAACAGCTGGAGGGTGGTCCTGCTCTTGAGGGCAGGATGGCTGGTCACAGTGTGCCTGATATTGTCATAGTCTCTCAAAATCAGGTTCCACTGGTTGATCAGCACCCCAACCACCCTCCTGCTGCCCGGGTGCTGAACACACAGCTCCAAAAAAATGGCCTCCACCAGGCGATCAAGCCACGTAGCTGGCCCACTGCCCGTTGACGCCATGCAGCTGTAGTTCATGGAGTCAGACCAGAGTGATAAAAGGCAAAAATAAATGGAGGATAGGTGTTGTAAATTTAACTAGGATGAACAAAATCACTCACCGTTTCATGCTCTCCAACCCCAGCAGGGCTAGTCCGCTAGGAACATAAGTTTGTTTTGACTTTTTGAACCTCCCTTTTGTCTCGATGTTCTTAGCGGGAGGGATATTCTACAGACCCCTTATCGTCAGCAGGGAGGTTCTGCCAAAGCTTTATGATCTCCTCCACCTCTCTGTTGCTCACGTAGCCCTTGGCACAAAAGTCCACCAGGGCGCGTGCCAGCAGGACCACAGGCTGGTACCCGGGGTTGCCATCAGGCCCAACAACGACCTGAAAAGCAGACCAAAAATTGTGTGCATGAGCTATAAAGGTATGCTGTGTAAACATTTAAAAGCTGACACAAAAGTTCCATAAATACATGAGAACAGATGAATAAATGAGATCCAATTTTTTCCTGTCAACTTTTCTTTGTTTACATGATAGCCGGGCAGGTCCAAACTGTTCACAACACGATCCCACCCAAACAAGCCATTTTATTCAATTAGTTCATCAGATCTTCAGGCAGGTCACTTTATTCTCCGTGTTTGTCAGTACACACTCAGGTGTGTTGATTTTCTTTTAATGAGGGGGGTTGATTAAAGTGTGGAACTGAATAAATTGT
Organism: Aphyosemion australe; assembly: GCA_006937985.1. Classification (NCBI taxonomy): domain Eukaryota; kingdom Metazoa; phylum Chordata; class Actinopteri; order Cyprinodontiformes; family Nothobranchiidae; genus Aphyosemion; species Aphyosemion australe. Next base: position 639,468 of record SSNS01000109.1, on the reverse strand, counting down.
TTGCGTTCTAAATGTCATTGATTATCTATCAGCAATTTTTTTTCTCTTTATGGTCCTGCCCTATTCTATAGGACCAGGTGTAAAGGCATACTAAAGGCCACCAGCTTACCTCCTGGCCACAAGGTGGTTCCTGCACGGCCTGTGTGGAGGCAGAAGCAGGCTGGGCTGTCTGAGGACCTGGGGGTGTGGAGAGGGTCTCAGAGAGATCCAACACGTCATCCGTGACCTCAATGAAGCCCTCGTCCATCGTTTCCTCTGGATGTTCCTCTCATTCCTCAACAGACAAGTCCTCAACCTCGTCTGCTTCTTCTGTGCCGTCTGGTTCTTCAGGGTCATCGGGAAAGTCTTGGAGCGGGCGACCTGTCTGCCCATACAGGTATCCGATGCCAATTTGCTCACCTGATGGAAACAAAGAAGAGAACTGATGTCAGGACTTCACATTGCCCTTTCCTGCTGTAAATTTGACACGGTAACCTGCTGTTTCCACCCCCCCTTCTCAGTGTGCCGCTACAGCTGTATGTCAGAGGCTTTTACCTGTCCACTGCAGAGGCTTGCTGTAGCACTCAGGATCATCCTTGCTCTGAAAGCTGGCTGAGAGTGTGCTGCTTCTGACTGGCGTAGCACTTCATGCCAGCATTCTCGGCACCCGCCGCTGCCTGTGCCCGGTCCTCGTTGGGGTGTAGGCAGCTCTGACCGAGACAGAAAGAGACTGAACAAGCTAGCTCGGTTCTGGGCTGCCCAATGGATTCTGTTGAGACGTGTGAGAGGAGGATGCTGGGGAAGATGACCTCCATCTTAAGGAACCCCTCCCACCCACTGCACTCCATGGTGGAGGTCATGGACAGCTCCTCCAGAGGTAGACTGAGACATCCCAGATGTAAAACTGAGCGCTATCGCAGATCTTTCATCCCCTCTGCTGTAAGAGTGTTTAACTCCTCAGTTTAAGCTGTACTGGTATCATCCTGGTACACAATAACACCAATGCAATATTCATGTGTTCTATACTTGTGCAATAACGGATTCTCACTGTTGTCTGTCTCTTACAGTATGCTGCATAGTGTTGGTTCCAAGTCTGTTTTTATCTTTATTTGTGTTTTTTTTAGTGATCTTGATTACAATACTAGATTACTGCCTATGTGTATATACATGTATCCTTGTTTTATCTTTCTTCTAATTACCCTTTGAGTGATGGTGCTGCTGTGACAAGTGAATTTCCCCACTGTGGGATCAATAAAGTCTATTCTATTCTATTCCACCGGGTCAGTCCCTCCAACAGGTACATCTGGAAATGGCAGCCGTTGGCTGATGTTCCTGCAGCGTGACAATGAGGCAACCATTTCAGCGGCAGAAAAGATAAAAAAATAAATACAAAAATATGCACGTTTTGTTAGCAGGAAAAGTGTTAGGGAAAACTCACTGGGGAAGAAACCTGTTCAGATGCAGGTGGAATGATTCCAGTGATGTGGAGCCAAGGGCACAGCGATACACTGGCAGAACCACCCCTCCTTTGGTCTGAACACCTGGTGGCGACGACAGTGCTAGAACGTTCCTCCTTCTGGATGGCTCTGCCTGCTTCGCCCTCTTCAAGCGGGCCATGTCCTCCGGGTCCCACTCAAAGATGGCGGCAGAGATGCGCCGCATGAAGTCAGGATAGAGAGGGTGGCTCTCTGTGTTGACACCACCTGCCAGGCGTCGCATGAAGTGCCAAATGTCCAGTCTCACCTGAAGCTGGGACCACGAGGGGAAAAGGGCAGCAGTGGCACAGGTCCCTCCATGTGACCTGCAGCAGTCCCGGTCAACATACAGGATCAGGGGAGGGTCACGGCCAGCCTGACTGTAGCAGTGCTGAAGGCCATCTGCCATGTCCTTCAGACCGTAACCCTCTGCTGCTGTCAGGACACAGATCAAGACCTGCCCCATCTCGTTCCCCACGCTCGTCATCCACTGGGCCGTCCCAGCGTCGGCACCAGCCAGCTTCTTGGTGACCTGCAATGACCTCTGCCCATCAGAAACCCTGGATTGCTGCATTAACCGCTGCTTGAACTCAAGTGAGCTCAAAGCTTAATCTCACCTTCTTAGTGGAGTCCATCTTTAGGATGGAGCCAAAGATGGAGGTCACACTGGCCTGAAGCTCCTCCATTCGCGAAAACACCTCCCTGGCGTACATAGAGAGCAGCCATTTTGCGGTGGGCACAGGCTGCATCTCAGGAGGCTGCTGAGGAGGGGACACCTGCACACCTGCCACCTGGAACTGTGCACACGTTTCCAGGTAGTGCAGGCTCCTTGTCATCCACTCCTCAGTGTGTTGCTCAATCAGGTAGGAGTGAAGCTTGTTAGCGCTGTTACCCAGCGTCCACCCCTTCATCTGACTGAGCACTGTCCTGCTGCACGACCGCCTGCAAAAAAGTTCAATTCAGTCAAGAGTAAAGGCAGGAAGTGCAGAAAAAGTCAAATTCTTGTTGTCCGTCACGTACCTGTAACCCATCACAGCAGGAAACAGCATCTGATGGCTGAACTTCAGCTGCTCCCTCACATTCCTGGACCAGGCGGCAACCTTCCTCGTGCAGTACCTGTGACACATAAAGGAATGTTAGGCCGATTGGAAAATACCCAAGCACTCACGAGAGTCTGTGTCGTGATGTTTACCTGCACTCCAGGTACTCTGTGCCCATGTAGTACCAACCGTCCTGGTCCAGAACCCTGCACACAGTCTTGTAAAGACCACAGCTCATCAGCTTGTGTGCGCAGCTGGAACACTTGAGGTTGTACTGCCACATGCGGTACGGAGCCCAAAGGAAGAAGGGGCGCTGGAAGAAGGCATCAGGAGAGGAGGGACGCTGGTTGTAGACCTGGTGGATAGTACCACAGCTTCCGGTCTTGGGAGAGGACAGGCTTGCCTTTCTGGTCCTTGACAAACGGGGCCTTGCTGAGCCACTCCTGTTGCTCTGGTGGCAGAGAATGCTTCCAGGCCTCCAACATGACAATCTGACACAAGACAAGCACAAACAAATCTTTATCCATTTCTCAGGAATGCCAAAGTACTTCTTATCCACATACAGTGCATCCAGAAAGTATTCACTTTTTCCACTTTTTTGTTTATGTTGCAGCCTCATTCCAAAATGGATTAAATTCATTGTGCCCATAAAATTCAACACACAACACCCCATAATGATAATGTGAAAAAAGTGTCTTTGAAGTTGTTGCAAATTGATTAAAAATAAAAAACTTGAGGAATCACATGTACATAAGTATTCACAGCCTTTGACGTGAAGCTCAGAATTGAGCTGAGGTGCATTCTGTTTCCACTGATCATCCTTGAGGTGTTTCAGCAGATTAATTGGAGTCCACCTGTGGAAAATGAAGTTGATTGGACATGATTTGGAAAGGCTCACACCTGTCTATATAAGGCCCCTGGGTTGACAGTGCATATCAAAGTATTAACCAAGCATGAAGACAAAGGAATTGAGTGTAGACCTCTGAGACAGGATTGTCTTGAGGCACAAGGCTGGGGAAGGTTACAGAAACATTTCTGCTGCTTTAAAGGTTCCTATGAGCACAGTGGCCTCCATCATCCGTAAGTGGAAGAAGTTTGGAACCACCAAGACTCTTCCTAGAGCTGGCCGGCCTTCTAAGCTGAGTGAACGGGGGAGAAGGGCCTTGGTCAGGGAGGTGACCAATAACCCGATGGTCACTTTGTCAGAGCTCCAGCAGTCCTCTGTGGAGAGAGGAGAACCTTCCAGAAGGACAACCATCTCTGCAGCAATCCACCAATCAGGCCTGTATGGTAGAGTGGCCAGACGGAAGCCTCTCCTTAGTAAAAGGCACATGGCAGCCCGCCTGGAGTTTACCAAAAGGCACCTTAGGGACTCCCAGACCATGAGAAACAAACTCCTCTGGTCTGATGAGACAAAAATGGAACTTTTTGGAGTGAATGCCAGGTGTTACGTTTGGAGAAAATCAGGCACCGCTCATCACCAGGCCAATACCATCCCTACAGTGAAGCATGGTGGTGGCAGCATCATGCTGTGGGGATGTTTTTCAGCGGCAGGAACTGGAAGACTAGTCAGGATAGAGGGAAAGATGACTGCAGCAATGTACAGAGACATCCTGGATGAAAACCTGCTCCAAAGCGCTCTTGACCTCAGACTGGGGCGACGGTTCACCTTTCAGCAGGACAATGACCCTAAGCACACAGCCAAAATATGGAAGGACTGGCTACAGAACAACTCGGTGAATGTCCTTGAGTGGCCCAGCCAGAGCCCAGACCTGAACCCCATTGAAAATCTCTGGAGAGATCTGAAAATGGCTGCACCGACGCTTTCCATCCAACCTGATGGAGCTGGAGAGGTACTGCAAAGAGGAATGAGCTAAACTGCCCAAAGATAGGTGTGGCAAGCTGGTGGCATCATGTTCATAACGACTTGAGGCTGTAATTGCTGCCAAAGGTGCATCAACAAAGTACTGAGCAAAGGCTGTGAATACTTATGTACATGTGATTTCTCAAGTTTTTTATTTTTAATCAATTTGCAACAAGTTCAAAGACACTTTTTTCACATTATCATTATGGGATGTTGTGTGTTGAATTTTATGGGCACAATGAATTTAATCCATTTTGGAATGAGGCTGTAACATAAACAAAAAAGTGGAAAAAGTGAAGCGCTGTGAATATTTTCTGGATGCACTGTATTTGTTATTATTGAATTTAGAAACAAACATTTTAATTGAAGTTGTTTTTTTATGTCATTATTATTTCCAATTGCTGACCACTTTAGCTTTTATTTGTTGTAAAAATGTTCTATTCCTTCACAGATCATTGTTCTATGAGAACATTTGACTTTGGTTTTTTACAGAGAGAAAAGTTGTTTCTAACATTTGTTGGGTAAGAGACCCACTCAGGAAAAAGCAGTGTAGTGTGAGACTGGCGTGGCCATGCGTTTTCTGTGTAACTTTTTCAGCAACGTATCGGGGAGGGACAAACACAAACCTGACCTGCAGGACTGGTGAGCTGTGCAGATGCTGAAGGACGAGGAGCAGCTGAAACTGGGAAAGGAGGAGATGGTGCAGCAGCCACTGTAAAACATGACCCATTGTTACGTTATAATAAAGTGTCAGTAACATGGCTGCTGTGTAGCAGTGTGAAACTGATACTCACCAGAAAGAGACATTGCCTGTTCAGCAGCAACAGCACCTCCACCATCAACTGGTCGTCATCTTCGTCTGGAGAAGCTGCAGAGCAAAATGCATCAGAAAACAGCAGCTATGCTAAAGAGTCTATTAAACGTGAGCTTAATGTCATAGATCACAGCTCGCCTCATCCTCCTGGGAGTGGACGGCTCATGCTGAGAAGGGGATGGTGCTGGTAGACAACTTGGACTTCTGCTGGAGCATGGTGGCTGCCCTGAGAAGGCGGAGGCAGATTTTGTCTCCCGGTCTCTTCTAGACACATATTTCTTCAGCTGACAGAGCCGGGAGGCAGGATTCTTGGGCTCAACCGTCCTGATGAATCCCCTGTAGCTGAAGGATGGACACACATTGATAATGACACACACACACACACACACACTAAACTAACAGACAACCTAAACTAACATACCTGCTGATGTCTTCGTCTGTGCTTTCGTACAGCTCACGGTATGTCATGGAGCTGTGTGCACCAGAGCCCACCCTCAGCCTCTGTCCCCATCCTCCTCCTGTCTTTGATAGAAGCAGTTACCTCCTGGAACAGGTGGGCATACTCCAGCATCGCATGTTTATTTGCTTGGAGGGGACTGCTGCTCATGCCTGCCCCATCACATTCAGTAGCATGGCTTGCAAGCACAGACACGGCGTAGCCAAGGTCGTTGGAGAGCAGCCACTTAAAGGTCTGCCCTCTATACTCCCCAAACTGCACCTCCATCTCACTGAGGACAAGGTGACGGTCAGAGGCATCTCCTCCTTGATGAATTACACGCAGCCTGACTCCGCGGTGGCAGATGATTTCTGAGCAAAGGCCTTCCCCTTTCTCTTGCTTCTTTTCTGGGCCACAGCAGCAGCAGCAGCAGGGGTCGACTGGAGCTGAAGCGTGGTGGTCCCAGGAAGGAAAGTGAATGTGGGTCTGAACATTTCTGTTTAACTGCAAAAAAAAAATTAAACAGAAATGAACTGTGGTACACACACACACACACACACACACACGCACGCACACACACACACACACACACACACACACACACAATTTGTTACATGATTATACCATTAAGCTACTGTTCTTTAAATGACAGAAAGTTATTACAGTAACTCTTCAAGTTTTGATTGATGTAGTGAAATAAAAGTACAGATGCTTTTTCACAAATCGACTCTGAAATAAAAACGTTAGTGGAGTAAAACTACTCTAACGGGTAATGTTTTACATAAAGTACTCAACAATCAGTAGATTACTGAATGTAAACGATTATATTGTTAAAATTTCCAATGGCTTAATTGGTATTTTTCAGACTGTGATTTAGCAAAGGGAATTTGAATCAAAGAAATAACAAGACAGCTGGTCAATGTTGTAATTACACTCACCCACCGAACTCCATTTGCGTTTTTACGTTTTTTCTATGAAAAGATCGAAAAATAACGTTCTACTAAAACAAATGAAATTAAAATGCAAAACTCTACAAATCTTATCAATAATTTCGGCTGAGGATTTAGAGTAGAAATAGTTCGTTAAAGGGACACTTTGCAACTTTTTAATATTTTTAAATCATTTTCTTGAGCCAGTATGTGCTAAAATGACCCTTTACAGGGTTAATGAAAGGCCACCCAGCTCCTGTCGCCCCCTGTGGCCAGAATATTCCACTTGCAACTTCACAGTTGCCGGTCCGGTCTGTTGGGACTTAGAAAAATTCAGCTTGACCTACCTGGATCTGCAGTCTGCTTCCTGCACGTTTTAGATCATGAATACAGCTGATTTGTTTAATTTAGTGATTAATAACTCCTGTAGACACTAATGAAGGCTGGGGAGACATTTCAGCAGTTAGATTAAGGTGTTAAAAAAAGGAACGCACAGCGAGGAGATATATATATATATATATATATATATATATATATATATATATATATTTCATAATTCATTACAAATTATTATTACTAGCCTAGGTTTCATGTATGTACCTTTCACAGACAATGGCAGTAAAACTATTCTGATTTTGAAGCTCATTGTGGTGCTACACAAACATCTCACTGATATTTTGTACTAAATTATTGCTCTCTTCTGTGTTTCAGATATGAAAGAAAAAGACAAAGAGATGAAACCCCTAGCAGATGTACAGAACACTTCTCTATCTTCAAATGACAGTAGAATGGAGCCTGGTGCTGATCTTTGTACTGGTAAGAACTCTTAAATAACCTGATCAACACGCTCTGTAAACCTGTTTGGATTTTTAATATGGGAAAACTCAGCCAATGGCATCAACTACCAATGTGTTTCTAGATGTTAACATGTTAGTAATTTATGATGACAAAGGCAGTCACTAAATGGTTTTGTTACGCCCATTTACTTCCAGACAATGGGTCCCCGAAATCAAGAAAAGATGACTGCAACTCAATGGGGCTTTTTTCTGATCCCGTTTGTGCCATGGATTTCACACACGTCCATGAATTTTAAATACAAATTTTGATGACAAGAAAGCGCTTATATTCAAACGGCGGCAAAAGTTATTTAGGTTTTGTGTGAAGAGATGTATAGGACTACAAATGCGTTTCACCATATTGACGTCATCGAACCAGACACTGAGAAGAAAATGGCTGAGTGTCATTTTATTTATGAATTTTTACAAGCTAACAAATCTCAAAGTACGTGACAGAGTCGAAACTCGCATCATTTATTTTCATTTAAATTGAAGTGCAACATATGTACGATTCAGACCAGAACGTCACAATTTTACCTGCAGACAAATGGTAAATGGCCTGTATTTGTATAGCGCCTTCTTAGGGTTCTACAACCCCCCAAGGCGCTTCACAACACAATCAGTCATCCACCCATTCACACACACATTCACACGCTGGTGGGGATGAGCTACAACGTAGCTACAGCTGCCCTGGGGCGCACTGACAGAGGCGAGGCTGCCGAGCACTGGCGCCACCAGTCCCTCCGACCACCACCAGCAGGCAAGGCTGGTTAAGTGTCTTGCCCAAGGACACACAGCAGCATTCTCTGGCCGGAGCCGGGATCGAACCTGCAACCTTCCGATTACTGGACAACCCGCTCTACCTCCTGAGCTACTGCTGTACAGTTATTCTGAATACAACGGATTACCACAACAAAGTCAGCACACTTCTGAGTGACAGCACCACAGATGAAGCTCTGAAAAGGGACCTGACAAGTGGCTACAAGAAGAAAATCATGAACCGTTTACAGAAACTGTTAAATGACAAAGTAATTAAGCGCTCATTTTACTACAGACTCTATCCAGGAGAAGCCGCCCCATGCAAATATGGTTTTCCAAAAATTCACAGGGAAGGAACACCACTCAGACCCATCAGCAGCAGCATTAACTCCATCACTTACATCATTGCAAAACATCTCTCCATCATCCTGGCCTCGCTGATTGGAAAAACCCAACATCACATACAGAATTCAGTGGATTTTGCTAAGAAAGTTCAAGATCTCAAACTGGCTCCAGGTGAAACCATTGTGTCTTTTGACGTCACTTCACTCTTCACAGTCAAAGTGGTTAGGAAAGGACTGGAACAAGATGCTTTTTTAAATGAGAGGACAAACTGACTCCAGACCAGATCTGTACCCACCTGGACCTTTGCCTTTCCACCACCATTTCAAGCACGATTCAAGGCAGAAACATGGATGCACCATGGGATCCCCAGTATCACCTACAGTTGCCAACATCTATATGGAGGAAGTGGAAACCAGAGCGTTGAACTCCTACAATCGAACAACACAAAGTCACTGTTTCAGGTTTGTGGACGACACATAAGTCAAAATTCTCACGCAGGAAGTAGAAGGCTTCACCAGGCACATTACTCGCCGACAAGACAAGAACATCAAGTTCACCAGGGAGGATGCCCACAACAACAAACTACGTTTTGGACTGTGCTGTGCAAGTCGAACAGGATGGAAGTCTCAGCACTGAAGTCTACAGGAAACCAGTATCTGCATTTTTGACTCACTGGAGCACAAAATGTCAGTTATCAGGACTTTACAGTTGTGGCCAAAAGTTTTGAGAATGACACAAATATTAGTTTTCACAAAGTTTGCTGCTAAACTGCTTTTAGATCTTTGTTTCAGTTGTTTCTGTGATGGACTGAAATATAATTACAAGCACTTCATATGTTTCAAAGGGTTTTATCAACAATTACATGACATTTATGCAAAGAGTCAGTGTTTGCAGTGTTGGCCCTTCTTTTTCAGGACCTCTGCAATTGGACTGGGCATGCTCTCAATCAACTTCTGGGCCAAATCCTGACTGATAGCAACCCATTCTTTCATCATCACTTCTTGGAGTTTTTGTTTGTCCACCCGCCTCTTGAGGATTGACCACAAGTTCTCAATGGGATTAAGATCTGGGGAGTTTTAAGGCCATGGACCCAAAATTTCAACGTTTTGGTCCCCGAGCCACTGAGTTATCACTTTTGCCTTATGGCACGGTGCTCCATCGTGCTGGAAAATGCCTTGTTCTTCACCAAACTGTTGTTGGATTGTTGGAAGAAGTTGCTGTCAGAGGGTGTTTTGGTACTATTCTTTATTCATGGCTGTGTTTTTGGGCAAAATTGTGAGTGAACCCACACCCTTAGATGAGAAGCAACCCACCACATGAATGGTCTCAGGATGCTTTACTGTTGGCATGACACAGGACTGATGGTAGTGCTCACCTTTTCTTCTCCGGACAAGCCTTTTTCCAGATGCCCCAAACAATCGGAAAGGGGCTTCATCGGAGAATATGACTTTGCCCCAGTCCTCAGCAGTCCATTCACCATACTTTTTGCAGAAGATCAATCTGTCCCTGATGTTTTTTTTTTGGAGAGAAGTGGCTTCTTTGCTGCCCTTCTTGACACCAGGCCATCTTCCAAAAGTCTTCGCCTCACTGTGCGTGCAGATGCGCTCACACCTGCCTGCTGCCATTCCTGAGCAAGCTCTGCACTGGTGGCACTCCGATCCTGCAGCTGAATCCTCATTAGGAGACGATCCTGGCGCTTGCTGGACTTTCTTGGACGCCCTGAAGCCTTCTTAACAAGAATTGAACCTCTTTCTTTGAAGTTCTTGATCATCATATAAATTGTTGATTAAGGTGCAATCTTAGTAGCCACAATATCCTTGCCTGTGAAGCCATTTTTATGCAATGCAATGATGGCTGCACGCGTTTCTTTGCAGGTCACCATGGTTAACAATGGAAGAACAATGATTTCAAGCATCACCCTCCTTTTAACGTGTCACTTCTGCCATTCTAACCCAATCAGCCTGACATAATGATCTCCAGCCTTGTGCTCGTCAACATTCTCACCTAAGTTAACAAATTGATGAATTGATCTCAGCAGGTCCTTTAACGACAGCAATAAAATGCAGTGGAAAGATTTTTTTAGGATTAAGTTAATTTCCATGGCATAGAAGGACTATGCAACTCATCTGATCACTCTTCATAACATTGTGGAGTATAAGCAAATTGATATTGTAAAAATTTAAGCAGCAACTTTTCCATTCTCAAAACTTTTGGCCACGACTGTATTCTATAGAAATAAAGTTATTATTATTATTATTATTATTATTATTTATTAAATAAACGCAGCAACAAACTGTGTAGGTTCGGCGCGCTGGCCCTTTAACGCCGCCCCCACCCCCACCCTCACCTCCACCCCCACCCAACCCCCAGTCTCGGGGGCCTAGAGCGCGCTTGCGCGTAGCGCCCCGCCCCCGCCCTGTCCTCGCTAGCCAGCAGGCACGCATGTGTGTCCTCATCAAAGACTGTATATATAAGAGGTCCTCATAGATATCATATGTGTGTCTATGTGTGTCCTGCCCTGCCCAGTCCTGCCGGCATCATTTAAAGACAGGGACAGCGTCAGAATCAGCATGAAACGGAGTTACCCGTCTGGAAGCCACAAAAGAAAAAAGCATGAGGAGAAAGAAAAGAAAAAACAAGGCAGTGGTATGTGATCATTTACGTTACGGCGCCCGCCTCATAATTAATGGAGTTTTTGACGAATAACTTATAATTGTGCCCACATTCTTAAAGTTTACATAAATTTCTCACAAGGTCCTGCATACTGCAGAGTTGCATCAGTGGGTTTGTAGGGACCTCTGACATTTACATACCTTTTATTGCTACAATAATTTGTTGGAATACTTACAAAAAATCAATGTGATTTTTTTTGCAAAAAGCAAACCATTTTCTACCATGAGGTTTAGACAGTCCCTCTGCTCAGAACAAAAGAAATAATATGCCTGACAAAAATGATCAGGAAATGGTTAGGGATCATCATATAATTAAGAATTACTGTGAGACTAACTCACAGAACACCAAACATCTGAAAATATTCCAGAGTTCTTAGGAGGTTATTGCTGTGTTCATGCTGCTCTGATGAGTTGGTTCTGATTAAACGTTTAGGAAGAACTGGAGCTGCAGGGAGATGCAGCTTTATCTCTGCTGTTTGCTTGAATACTTTAATAAACCACTGCTAAGGGCAAAATGTTACAACTCTGCTTTAGTGCTGCAGAAATGTTACAACATTATGAAATGATCTCATCACGTGTTTGTACTCCAGCTTCCTTAAATCTTCCGCTGCCCAGATCAATATATTAGGATGACTGACATGAGTGAGGCTGCAGCATGCTGGTGGCCATTTCTCACCAGAAAAAAGTACACTGCTCACAAAAATTACAGGAACACTTTTTTTATTGGGCCTGGCATGAAATCAATTAAACCTGTCTGATAATTTTCTGGTTGATTAAGCAGCTGAGGGCATTGTTAATCACTTTCAGCTGTATTGGTGTTCATGGACTTAACGACAGGTGCACTAAAGTGGCAACAATTACAAAACCCTCAAAACAGGACTGGTTTAACATGTGGAGGTCATTTCAAGTTTCTCCCTCTTGATCTTTTTTGGCTGGTTTTCCACTCGTGCTAGTTTTGGCTTGAGTAATTATCTCTACTGGCAGCATGAGGCGATTCCTTAACCCTACAGAAGTTGCACAGGTTGTCCAACTTCTCCAGGATGGCACATCCACACGTGCTGCAGCAAGAAGGTTTAATGTGTCTCCCAGCACAATCTCCAGAACATGGAGGAGATTTCAGGAGACTGGCGGTTATTCTCGGAGAGCTGGACAGGGCCGTAGAAGGTCCACAACCCATCAGCAGGACCGATACCTGCTCCTTTGTGCAAGGCGGAACAGGCTGAGCACTGCTCGTGCCCTACAGAATGACCTCCAGAGGGCCACTGGTGTGAATGTCTCTACCCAAACAATCAGGAACAGACTTCATGAAGATGGCCTGAGGGCCCGACGTCCTGTAGTGGGCCCTGTGCTCACTGCCCAGCACCGTAGAGCTCGACTGGCATTTGCTCAAGAACACCAGAATTGGCAAGTCCGCCACTGGCGCCCTGTACTTTTTACAGACGAGAGCAGGTTCACCCTGAGCACCTGTGATAGACGTGAAAGAGTCTGGAGAAGACAAGGAGAACGTTATGCTGCCTGCAACGTCGTTCAACATGACAGGTTTGGTGGTGGGTCAGTGATGGTCTGGGGAGGCATATCCATGGAGGGACGCACAGACCTCTACTGCCTAGGAAATGGTGCTCTGACTGCCATAAGGTATCCAGATGAAATCCTTGAACCCTTTGTCAGACCCTACGCTGATGCAGAAGGTCCTGGTTTTCTCCTAATGCACGACAATGCCCGGCCTCATGTGGCAAGAGTTATTAGGCGGCGCCAGGTTGCTCCTCAGACTGTACAAGAGCTCAGGGATGCCCTTACACAGATCTGGGAGGAAATGCCACAAGACACCATCCGTTGTCTCATTAGGAGCATGCCCCGACGTTGTCAAGCATGCACACAAGCTCGTGGGGGCCACACAAGATACTGAAAAGCATTTTGAGTTGCAGAAATTAAGTTTTTGAAATAATGGACTAGCCTGCCACATCTTCATTTCACTCTGATTTTAGGGTGTCTACACAATTGAGCCCTCTGTAGGCTGAAAACTTTTATTTCCATTAAAAGACTTGGCATCCTTTTGTTCCTAAGACATTGCCCTGTCGTTATTTGTATAGATATCC
>SSNS01000109.1:559313-626201 GCA_006937985.1 Aphyosemion australe | reverse complement strand
ATACACTGCTCACAAAAATTAAAGGAACACTTTTTTTATTGGGCCTGGCATGAAATCAATTAAACCTGTCTGATAATTTTCTGGTTGATTAAGCAGCTGAGGGCATTGTTAATCACTTTCAGCTGTATTGGTGTTCATGGACTTAACGACAGGTGCACTAAAGTGGCAACAATTACAAAACCCTCAAAACAGGACTGGTTTAACATGTGGAGGTCATTTCAAGTTTCTCCCTCTTGATCTTTTTTGGCTGGTTTTCCACTCGTGCTAGTTTTGGCTTGAGTAATTATCTCTACTGGCAGCATGAGGCGATTCCTTAACCCTACAGAAGTTGCACAGGTTGTCCAACTTCTCCAGGATGGCACATCCACACGTGCTGCAGCAAGAAGGTTTAATGTGTCTCCCAGCACAATCTCCAGAACATGGAGGAGATTTCAGGAGACTGGCGGTTATTCTCGGAGAGCTGGACAGGGCCGTAGAAGGTCCACAACCCATCAGCAGGACCGATACCTGCTCCTTTGTGCAAGGCGGAACAGGCTGAGCACTGCTCGTGCCCTACAGAATGACCTCCAGAGGGCCACTGGTGTGAATGTCTCTACCCAAACAATCAGGAACAGACTTCATGAAGATGGCCTGAGGGCCCGACGTCCTGTAGTGGGCCCTGTGCTCACTGCCCAGCACCGTAGAGCTCGACTGGCATTTGCTCAAGAACACCAGAATTGGCAAGTCCGCCACTGGCGCCCTGTACTTTTTACAGACGAGAGCAGGTTCACCCTGAGCACCTGTGATAGACGTGAAAGAGTCTGGAGAAGACAAGGAGAACGTTATGCTGCCTGCAACGTCGTTCAACATGACAGGTTTGGTGGTGGGTCAGTGATGGTCTGGGGAGGCATATCCATGGAGGGACGCACAGACCTCTACTGCCTAGGAAATGGTGCTCTGACTGCCATAAGGTATCCAGATGAAATCCTTGAACCCTTTGTCAGACCCTACGCTGATGCAGAAGGTCCTGGTTTTCTCCTAATGCACGACAATGCCCGGCCTCATGTGGCAAGAGTATGCAGGCAGTACCTGGAGGATGAAGGAATTAAAACAATTGAATGGCCTTCATGATCCCCTGACTTAAACCCAATAGAACATCTGTGGGACATTATGTTTGGGTCCATTAGGCGGCGCCAGGTTGGTCCTCAGACTGTACAAGAGCTCAGGGATGCCCTCACACAGATCTGGGAGCAAATGCCACAAGATGCATGCACATCAGCTCGTGGGGGCCACACAAGATACTGAAAAGCCTTTTGAAATAATGGACTAGCCTGCCACATCTTCATTTCACTGATTTTAGGGTGTCTACACAATTGAGCCCTCTGTAGGCTGAACACTTTTATTTCCATTAAAAGACTTGGCATCCTTTTGTTCCTAAGACATTGCCCTGTCGTTATTTGTATAGATATCCAACTTCATATTGAGATCTGATGTATCTAATGTGTTTCTTTAAAGTGTTCCTTTAATTTCTGTGAGCAGTGTATTTATGTTGTTAATATTAGGTTTTAACCTTTCATTTATACAGCTACTGGTTTTAACGGAGTTAAATACTGGCGGTGGTTATGTTCAACTCAGAACTTGACTTAAAAAAAAACATGAGCCTCGAGGGAAAATCTCTAAAGGCTGAAAGGAGGTAAATCTGCTACAGTCCTCGACAGAAAACCGTGTTATTTAGTGGTGATTTTGTTTTATTTGACAAACTTTAAGCTCAAAGCCGCTGCTCGTGAGCGCCGTGCGGGTGCAGCGCTGCCAAAGCGTCTGTTTCCACGACTGTGATTGGTTAAATGACGACACGCTAAAACAAAGATCGTTTGTGAACAAGATGAATTCCCTCCTTCCCTTATTGACTGCTAAAACCAGAACGGCTTATTTGGCTTAAAAACGGCAATTTTGCCGAAAAGCGAAAAGTTTAGGTATGAGATTGGACAAACCACTCACCCGTAAGTCCCTGCCCAACACAGCGTCTTCGTTTACCCATTATAATCATGAGGTAGCAGCGCGAGTTAACGGATCCTAGCAGACAATTACCGGAATGCGTCCCTTCAAAATAAGACAGTTCCCAGATCCTGTTCCGGCAAGATCCGGCTCAAATTAAGCCCTGGATATGCTAACATTTCGACCGCAGGACTGCAACAACACGGTCGTCTCTGCCAAGGTGAGCATTTTCAGGGATCCCCTTTCACTCGAGACCAGAGTAGAGGAACCGAAAGTTGTACTGAAGTCAGAGCAGCGCTACCTCAACATATTTTTACTCAATAGGCAGTAAAAAGAAGCCATCCCCAAAATTACTAAAGTAAGAGTAAAAAATGATTTGATAAAAAGGCTACTTGGGTGCCGAGTAACATCTTAGAATTTTGTTATCAGACAAAATTAAACGGTTATGTGCAAAATCTTATATTTTTGAGACTAAATTGAAAGGAAAATGACACTTAAAAAACATAATTACACATTAACAATTTATAAGCATAATATAGACAAGCAATACTTTTCAAATCATATGAAGAAATCTCCGTTTATACACCAAGCTCTCCCATCATGCAACGCTCCACAGCGCCCGATACGTCATCTGACAAAGACCGATTGAAGCCTCATGAAGTGCTTCGAAGCATTCTCTAATGTGCCAATGCCACGACCATGACTCAAGAGACCTCCAACACATTACCTGTGGCGCCATCTAGTGGTATTAGTTAATATTACAATGCATTAAAATGCTTCACACATTGTGTCTGAGGATGTCACTGCAGGCAAAAGTGCATCAAATCTGATTTCCTCACATGCCACCCACATCTGTTTTTTTATGACCTGAGATCTGATTTTTCAATAATCATACCAATAAATAATACCAGAACATTGCTGTGAATAATAATTCAGGAAGACAGCGGGAACAATTAGTAAAAAAATAGTTTATGGTTTTTAAAACAGTTTCTAGCTCAAAACAGGGAGCTCCTCACAGGCCTGGGGCCCCAAATGCCTTGAAACGGCCCTGCTTGGTACCTACTGGCAGTCAGGCTACCTCTGGTGAGCACATGGAGGGCTGTGCTCCTTTATTGGGGATGTCTTGCTAATTGCCTGTAATTTCCACAACAGCGTGTGAAATTGATTGTCAAAGGTATGTGTTTCTAGATGTTAGCGTTATTCATTTTTGTTGACAAAGACAGTCACTAATAGATGAGGTCATATGGTTATGTTTATATATTTTTTGTGTTTATGTTGTGTAGTCATTTATATATATAATTTTTAATCATTTTTTATTTTTGTTCTGAAGCACCTTGTGAATTTTATCTTGAGAGGTTCTATATAAAAATAATCTCTTCTTCTAGTTATTCTGCTATAAATAATCTCCCAGAATGTAACTGTTTGTTTAATTTATTCTACAGAAGCTATGGTCCCAAAGGCCGTCCATGACGACCTCAAACGGAAGTACATCCAACTTCAAACAGAGTGTGACAACCTGCGCATGGAAATGAAAAAGCTGAAACTTGCATACATTAAATTCTTGGACTGACCACTGTGCTCCAGTTCCATTCGTCTCTACAGCTTCACATCCTTCAGCTGGACAGCATCTGTCCTCAGTAGGATGACAAGCAGAGTGCCTCTACTTTGGAAAAAAGCTTGTTTTTACTAGACATCCCCTGCCTAATATGTTGTTTTTGAAGTATGTGACCAATAATTGCAGCTTTCATTGATTGAAGTTGATCAGCTTAGCTATTGAATATTTTTAATAAATCAAATGTTTGACATTGACCTTTTGGCACTTGCCTCTGGCTGTAAGCTGGTGTCTGTCCACTGTGGTCTTCTGACACAAATTTCACTCAGTCTGGGTGGTGTCACCTCTCTTCTGGATGTGGAAAGCCACTGGTTTGTCCCTGAGGTGCAAGTCTTTCCAACTCTGACCCATAAGCAACTTTGAGCATCAGTGCAGCAACATGGCTACAGCATGAGCCCAAGCTGAGAGGAAAAAGGACACAGATGTGTTTTAACTAGGGGTGGGACTTTAATGCGTTAAATTAATTCATTATGATTAATTAATTAGAAAAAATAATGCATTAATAAAAATTAACGCATTTAGCCCCTTGGGACCAATGGCCCCCCACTTGGGGGGGCATTGAAGTTTAGCAGCAAAATACATGCTACATATCAATGAATGTCATCAAGCTGCACCTCTAAAAACACCAGATCCTTCGCTACAAGACCATGCAAACCCTTTTTATGTCCTCCAAACACAACTAAAAATACAATCAAACGAGTGATTGGAAATCCCTCTTCCTGTGTGAGTGTTTTTGCCATCATTTTGTCTCCAACACTGATAAAGATCTAATTTTACACACATTCTATCCACCCATTTTGAAACCAAGGCCCTACTGATGCTATGCATCTCCCAACACTACACCTAAGTTTCACAGAGATAGAAGCCAGAGAGCAACATAAACGGGCATCGTTCAGAACTTCCAAAAAGTTTCATACCTTTGATGTTTCATCTTGAAAAGTTTCAAATCAAATCAGATTTATTTATATAGCACATTTCAATGCAACAATGTCGCCCAAAGTGCTGAACAGACAAAATAAAAAACATTTAAAAAGTCAAGTAAAAACACGATAAAACATAAAAGCAATAGATAAAAAGATAAAACACACAAGTTGATTAAAAAGAAGGGGACTACCCAGTCAACTAAAAGTAGAAAAAGCTGTTGAGTAAAAGTAAGTCTTAAGTAGCTTTTTAAAAATGGCAACAGATGATGCTTGCCTAATGGGGATGGGCAACATATTCCATAAAGTTGGAGCTGCCACAGAAAAAGACCTAAAACCCCTTTTCTGAAGTTTTGCCCTAGGTACAGTTAACCTATGTTGGTCAGCCGACCGCAGTCCACGAGAAGGAACATACGGCATGAGAAGTTCCGATAAATAGGTAGGGGCTAGCCCATTCAAACATTTGTAGGCGAGAACCAAAACCTTAAACTGCACACGGAACCTAACTGGGATCCAATGCAGAGAGGCAAGAACAGGAGTTTGTTTTATCCAGACTTTTTTATCGTTTACTATTAGCCCTACTGTGTCACACTGAAAACAGTTTAGATGAAAAACAAAGCTATTTAAACCAAAAAAACAGGCTTAGAACTCAAACATCCAGTAGGATTTTTGTGTTTCCTGGTTCGTGTATGTCCGTGTTGAAACGAGATGAAACCAAGATGGCGCCGCGAACAGATGCCTTGGTACTTTGGTGCGCTGTTTTCTTTTTGCTTTTGTGTAAGTTGCATGTCTGGTAACTCTTCTGGGTTCTCTTACACCAGAGAAGAACTCATAAGCTACAACACTACAACATCAGGAGATTTATCTTCAGTTTTTGTTGCATCTGCAGCAGATTTAATAAAGACTTTGATCAGGAGAGTGAGATGCCGAAGGAGAGGAAAGCGAGCTGGCGTGCTCATGCGGCTGAGGAAAAGGGATGCACAGCTCTACCTGGAATCTTCCTGACTAACGTGCGCTCACACCTGAACAAAATGGACAAGCTGGACCTGATGAGAAACATAAACAGACTTTTCCTCATCTAGTGTCTTATGCTTCATTAAAACGTGGCTCAGTGAGGACATCCCGGACTGTGTGTTCCAGCTGGAGGGATTCAAAGAATTCAAAAGTTTTATTCGTCACATGCTCAGTCATACAAGTTCAACTTGCAGTGAAATGTAACCCTGGGTCGCTCCATAGACTGTTACAATCAACACCAATAAATCTAGTACTGTTATATATACAACCAAACAATATGCTGGTGAAGGTTCTCAGTCGTCCAGGTCATGGTATTCCAAAAGGGTCTAAATGAAGGCAACTGGACTTCTTTGATTTCTTTGAAGATCTTTTGCTTCTCATCTGAGGAGCTTTATCAGTTCTGACTGGAATATGGGAGGGTCAAGCTTATAAACTGGCTGTCTATTGTTGCTTAACAACAAGCTGAAACTGCCTATGCATACCTCTCCTACCAACTTCCTGATGAGTCGTCGGGGTCGTTGGCCTCTATTGTGAGGGAATCGTTGCATTGATTAGATGCATGAGGGGGATTAGGTTCAGAGCTGCACTATAGGTGTTGGAGAGGTGAAACCTAAGACCTTCACCTATATTTAGTGTAAATTTTTCATGTTTGTTCATTCTAGCCCTGTTTACATGCTGCCAAACGCAGACACACACAAGGCTCAGTGCGCCCTCAAGGAGTAGGCATTGTGCATGGAGTGGACGTACCCAGACTCTCTCTTCGTTGTTCTGGGAGACTTCAGCAAAGCCAGTCTGAGCCAGGAGCATTCCCAAATACAAGCAGTATATTTAATGCCCAACCAGAGAGGAGAAAACACTGGATCACTGTTACAGCATAGTAACGGGAGCCTATCATGCAGTGCCCCGTGCTGCACTCTGACTTTCTGACCACATGACCTGATCTGATCCCAGCGTAGGGCTAAAGCTCTCCAAGCCTGTCGTGAAGTTTACAAAACAGTGGAGCAACAAGGCTGTGGATGAGCTCCGCACATGGTTAGAAACCACAGACTGGGCACGCAATGAGGGCTGCCTCTGACAGTTTAGATGAGTACACAGATACTGTCACCTCCTACATCCACTTCTGCCAGGACAGCATCATACCATCTCGCACCAGGGTGAGTTATAACAATGACAAAGCCTGGTTTACTCCTAAACTCAAACAGCTGTGGTTAGAAATAGGAGAAGCTTTCAAACGTGGGGACAAGGACTAATAGACGCCAGGTTCAGCAAAGAAGTGGTCAGCTAAACACCAGCACTATGACAGCAGCAACTCGAGAACAACTCTGCCACTGTCTGGAAAAGCTTTAGAAAAAAATCAACAGCTACAAACCCAAAACCCCCACCTCCACTGGTAATTTGCTCCTGGCCAACAGTTTAAACAACTTCTATTGTCGTTTCAATGAGCCATCAATCAGGTCTCGCACCTCCTCCACTCCCAACAATACTGACATTATGGTCATCCACCCCACCCCACTCCAGAGCCATCACCATCACTGTGGAAGCATCCTACTCCTCACCACACACCCATGAGAACCTCACATCACAAACCTCCACCACAACCTTTTACATTCGTCAGGCAGATGTGAGGAAACGATTCAAGACTCTAAATGCATGGAAAGCCCCGGCCCTGACTTTGTGTCTCCTGCCACTCTAAAGCACTGCGCAGATGAGCTGGCCCCTGTGTTGCCCCTGTGTTTATGAGCATTTTCAACTACTCACTAGAGGCATCTCATGTGCCTCCCTGCTTCAAGATCTCCACCATAGTCCCCGTCCCCAAGAAGCCAAGGATCACTGGACTCTAAAGCCGCTTTAGCCTGCCGCACACGAGAGCCAATAGCTGAGCTACCGGTCATTCGAGGCCGTTTGCTCAGCAGATTACTCGCTGTGTGCGCCTAATTTTCACTGAATTTTCTGCCTGTGTTACTTTTGGAGACTGAACCACATTATTTTATTAATTTGCTCCCTGTTCTCTCACCGCTCTATTGGCACTTACACACTAGCACCGGGTCGGCTCCGATCGGTCGGCCTCAGTCGGCCCCGGCCCCGCCAGGTTGTTTACACACGTCTTCCAGGACACCCTTTGGAATGCGGACGTGATAGGCGGTCTCAGAAATGCGCGCGAAAAATTGGCGCGAATATATCAGTGATGTGGGTGGGCGGGTCAAAGGAGTGCGGAGAAGTCTGCCCGGTGTCTGCGCTCATCACAGCAGACGGGAACAGAGAAACGGCTGGGTGGGTCAAAGGAGCGCGGAGAATTCTGCGGTCTCTTCCTTATTAAACAAAAAGCTGCGTGGCGTCAGTGTGTGTGTGTGTGTGTGTGTGTGTGTGTGCGCGTGCGCTGCGCTCATAACAGCTGACGGAAACAGATAAAACAGCTTCAGTCAGAGGCTTGTTAACTCCTCCGCATTCAGAGTGATAATGAAGCGCGCATGGGGGAAGCCCCCGCTGGCGGATTCTGTCCGCTAATCGGAGGTTCCCCCTAAAGGTAGGCGTGAATTTGAGCCGACCAATAAGTCGGCAGTGGGTGTGTTGGCCCGGTTTTCGGTGCGAGTCAGACCTCCTTCAGATGAGGGCCGAAAACACGTACGGTTCAGCCCCAAAAATCCCCGGGCCACCCGGATGTGAAAGAAACATACCCAATCCCGCCCGGTCCGAGCCGGTGCTAGTGTGTAAGCGCCATATGTGTCCTCATAACTGCAGCACACACACACACATGCACTGCTCTCCTTTCTCTTCTTTCTGTCTGCCACGGCGCTGAGTGGGAGACAGGAGCTCTGTGCTTGATGTTGACTTGACAGCAACCAGAATGAAAATTAATCGCACATGTGGGAAGCCCCTGCTGGCTGATCATACTTGCCAATCAGAGGCGGTAGGTGTGAATTTCAGCCGGCTAATCAGTCCATAGTGTCAGCTCGGTCCCAGTCGGACCTCTGAGGGAAGAGCTCTGAAAAAAAGTCACCTCAGAATGGAAAATGCACTTATGACCCAGATGTGAAACCAAATTCCAGTTCCAAACCGGTCTGTACTGACCCAGATGTGTAAGCGCCAAATGATTACATAGATGTGGCTCTGACATCTGTGGTCATAAAATCATTTGAGCACCTGGTTCTCCCCCACCTCAAGACCCTCACAGCCCCCCTCCTAGACCCCCTGCAGTTTGCCTACAGAGCCAACAGGTCTGTAGATGATGCCATCAACATGGCTCTACACTTCATCCTGCAGCATCTGGACTCCCCAGGTACCTATATATGCCAGGATCCTGTTTGTGGACTTCAGCTCTGCCTTCAATACAATCCTCCCAGACCTCCTCCAAGACAAACTGTCCCAGATGAATGTGCCTGACCCCCATCTGCAGGCGGATCACTGACTTCCTGATGGACAGGAAACAGCAAGTGAGGCTGGAGAAGAATGTCTCAGACCTGCAGGCCGTCAGCACCGGTTCCCCTCAGAGCTGTGGTCTCTCCCCTCTTCTCCCTCTACACCAACTGCTGCACCTCCAGCCACGACTTGGTCAACCTGATTAAGTTTGCGGATGACACCACCCTCATTGGGCTCATCTTGGATGATGATGAGTCTGCATATAGGAGGGAGGTGGACCAGCTGGTGTCCTGGTGCAGCAACAATAACCTGGTGCTTAACACACAGAAGACAGTAGAGATGATGGTGGACTTCAGGAACGTCGCAGCCCCCCTGCCTCCCCTTGCCGTCAATAACACTCCTATCGCCACCGTGGACACCTTTCATTTTCTGGGCACCTGCATCACACAAGACCTCCCGTGGGAACCGACCATCAGCTCAATCATCAAGAAAGCCCAGCAGAGGATGTACTTCCTGCGACAGCTGAGGAAAGCAAAGCTGCCAGTCCAGATGATGGTGCAGTTCTACACTGCCACAATTGAGTCCATCCTCACCTCCTCCATCACAGTGTGGTTTGCTGGGGCTACTGCCAGGGACAGACAGAGACTGCAACGCATTGTGCGCTCAGCCAAGATGGTGATTGGCTGCAGTCTTCCATGACCTGTATGCCTCAAGCACCCGGGGGCGAGCAGGCCGAATTGCAGGCGACACCTCTCACCCTGGTCACGGACTGTTTGAGCCGCTTCCATCTGGCAGGAGGCTACGATCCATCAGGACCAAAACCTCTCGCCATAAGAACAGTTACTTCCCCTCTGCCGTCTGTCTCATGAACACTCTGTGATATCTACATTAACCTGCACATTATATACCAGTCACTGTTATAGCAAGTTGCACTGTTTATCCTGCTGTTAATTGTACATATTATCTACCATTTATTACCTATTATGTGTTCTTATGTGTGTGTTTATGTTGCACCTTATCACCAAAATAAGTTCTTAGTCAGTGAGCTGCGTTCAATGACAATGGCAATAAAAATCTTCTGATTCTGATTCTCTTCTCACTGTACAGCAACGACTGCACCTCTAACCATGAGTCTGTCAAGCTAATCAAGTTTGCAAATGACACCACCATCATGGTACTCATCTCAGACGGGGATGAGTCTTCCTACAGAATGGAGGTGGAACGGCTGGTGTCCTGGTGCAGCCACAACAACCTGGTGCTGAATGCCCAGAAGACAGCTGAGGTTGTTGTTGACATTAGGAAGCACACAGCCCCATTCCCCCCCCATAACCCTGTCTGACACTCCCATCTCAATGGTGGACTCATGTCGCTTCCTGGGCACCACCATCACCCAAGACCTCAAGTGGGAGCCCACCATCACCTCCATCATAAAAAAGGCCCAGCAGAGGATGAACTTCCTGAGGCACCTGAAGAAATTCACCCTGCCAGTACAGTCGATGAGGCAGTTCTACACCGCAATCATCGAGTCCATCCTCACCTCTTCAATCACCGCGTGGTACGCTGGAGCCACCATCAGGGACATGAAGAGGCTGCAGCGTGTTGTACGCTCTGCTGAGAAGGTCATTGACTGCAAACTTCCTTCTATACAGGACCTGTACACCTCCAGGACATTGAGGCGTGCAGGTCACAGCTGACCTGTGTCACCCTGGACACTGTCTCTTCAACTCGCTCCCATCTGGCAGGAGGCTCTACCATTCGGACCAGAACCTCTCGCCACAAAAACAGTTTCTTCCCCTCTGCAGTTGGACTCAAGAATGACAATCATATTACTGCCCACTCCAGTCGCTTTGTTTCAGTCACTTGACCCAGTGTTGTGTTTGTACCTTATCTGATCCATTTTGACCAGTGCCTACTTATTTATAGTAGCCGTTTCTCTAATTATTGCCTCCCTAAATTATTATTATTTCATTGTGCTTATTTCTTATTCTTGCTTATCATTTATCTTTTTTTTGCACCAAGTACCGCAGCAATTTCCTAATGTTGTGATTTCTTGCACAAATGGCAATACAGCCCTTCTGATTCTGACAAGTCTCATTGGCTGACTAAGCTGTCAATCTATTTTTTGGGAGTAATACTTGATTCTATTGGCCCTAACAATACAAAAGAGGTGTCAATCATCCGAATTGACCAGTCACGGAGGTAGAAGGCTGTGCAGTGAAGCTTCTGGAATAGCCCCAGGCATGTGTTTTCTACGCATGACGCACAGCAACAGTTCAAAACAACTTTTTTCCCCTGTTTTGAATTTAAGTACAATTTAAAAACATTTTTTAGAAATTTAAAGTGCCTGAGTTTACAATAATAATGTCCATGTCTATTGTTTGATTCTCTGCCTCATTATTTTAATTTTAAATTTTTTTTGTCGGGGCAAATTTTCTTGAGTGATTAAAATGTGATTAATTAAGATTAATTAATTACAAAGCCTCTAATTAGATACATTTTTAAAATCAAGTTCCACCCCTAGTTTTACCACATTTGTTTGAATATAGAATAGAATAGACTTTATTAATCCCACAGTGAGGAAAATACAATCGTTACAGCAGCACATACACTTCGAGAAAAGGAAGAAGAAAAATAATAAAAGTACAAGTAAATACACATTTTCACAAATATGCAGCATAAGGGACAGAGACATACTAATGTACATCTGGTTTTGCACAGGTATTGAACACATACTGAATATTGCATTGATGTTGGCGTGTAGAAGGATAGTCTCAGGAAGTGTTAATGTGGAGTTCTACACTCTTACTGCAGTGGGAATGAATGACCTACGGTAGCGTTCTGTTTTACATCTTGGATGTCTCAGTCAGCCACTAAAGGAGCTGTCCATTAGCCTGGCAAGCCATCCTATATATGTGTATATATAGTGTGGCCACGAACCATTGACGGCTCTCAGTCGTGAGGCGGGATCTACGGTTGTCTTTCAAAATGTCAGCACGCAATTGGATAGCGCTTGGACCAATCAGAGTAACAAACAACGTGATGTAATCACAGCGACGGAAAAGCGGGATGCAGTAATGGCGTCTAACATCAATGATTTCTGTCGTTTTTGTATGAAAAACATGCGAATATCAGGTGTACTGGGACATTGCACTACTTAGTTTGATAAAAATAAGAAGTCGCTAAGTATATCAGACAGACTTACGCACGTTGGAGTCTAAATAATCCAATGTTGATGACAAAGCCATTTCAAACGAACGTGTTTCCTGCGCCGCCGCCATGTTGCTTGGGTTCGCGGCCGCAGCGCTGACGTCATCGGCTACTCCCGCTCTGTGATTGGCCCAAAATATAGAGCGCTGTGATTGGCCCAACCAAAACTATAGCGAGCTGTGATTGGACAGCCACAGCAGCGAGGGTTCCTATGAAGCGTGCCTAGACCAAACTCTGCAAAGCAAGAATTTGGTCTAGTTCACTAGGCTAGCTGTCCATGGCCTCCACAGTGGAATACGGGTAGGAGGGTTTTTCCAAGATGGAGGTCAGCTTCCCCAGCATCCTCCTTTCACACGTCTCCTCCACAGAATCCAGTGGGCAGCCCAGAACCGAGCTAGCTTTGGTAGCTAGCTTGTTCAGTCTCTTCCTGTCTCGGTCAGAGCTGCCTGCACCCCAACAGACCACAGCAGAATGAATAACAGAGCCAACAACAGAGTGATAAAATGTGTTTAGCAGATGGGAATTAACTCTGAAGGACCTCAGCCTCCTCAGGAGATGGAGGTGACTTTGGCCCTTCTTATACAGAGCATCTGTGTTGTGGGACCAGTTCAGTTTATTGTTGAGGTGAACACCCAGGTACTTAAAGGTGTTCACCACCTCAATGTCTGCACCCTGGATGTTTACTGGTGAGTGAGGAGGAGTGTCTCTCTGGAAGTCAATCACCATTTCCTTTGTCTTATTGGTGTTTAAGTCCATGAGGACTGACCTGTACTCCTGGTCGTTCCCCTCAGACACGCAGCCGACGATGGCTGAGTCATCTCAGAACTTCTGGAGGTGACAGCTGCTGGTGTTGTACAGTTGTGCAGCCTCACGTATTGTGGCCTGTTGGTGAGGTAGTTGATGGTCCATGCAGTCAGATGTCTGTCCATTTAAAGGAAGTTGTGTCCGATGCACCACTGAATTAGCCTAGCAAGCTATCCTATATATGTGAATATACTGTATAGTCTAGCCATGACCCATAGAAAGCTCAGTCGTGGAGCGGAATCTACAGTTGTTTTTCAAACTGTCTCTGCGTGCTATTGGACAACAAATAATATGATGTACTCACCACTATGGATGTCAGTCATCGGGGCAGTCCACCATACACTGTTGAAGAAGACGCAAATACATAGTTTTTCTAAATAAAGGACTTAAGTACCTCTATCTGCGCTTGCCTCAAAGAAAAGCCCAAGTCTAAACAGTCAAAAGTTTATGTTAAAGCCGTTTTAAAGGAGCTGTTGCTACCTAAGTTGTTCCACTCCGTCACATCATCCCACCCACCAAACAGATAGAGCGCTGTGATTGGCCCACCAAATCAATAGAGTGTTGTGGTGAGCAAGACACAAGGCTGTTTGGCAAGGGTGTCAGTTTGATTTTAGAATTGCTGGGGACAATAACGTTACACTTGAATGGGGTTTAAAGATTGGTGGGGACAATCATTAAATAGGCTAAGCGTATTTAATTATTCATCAGTTTTACTCCAATATGCACCATAGTTTATTAACAGTTGTTAAAAATCGTATGTTCATTAGTGATAGAACGAGCAACACCAATGCGTCGGCGCTTATATCTAGCTGTATCTTGAGCGAGACCCCGTGTGGGTGCGCGCATCATTTAGGAAGTAGTCACGTGACCAATACAGCTGCTGTTTCACTCAGTGAAGCGCCGAATCGCGTTTAAATGGAGGAGAGTCTCCATCTATCAATGATGAGTTTCTGCCAAAAGTACATCTTTTGAAGCAAATTATTCTGTTACATCATAGAGTCAGAAAGAAAAAGGAAGGTGGTCTGTGAGGGACCATTTTATAGGCAAATAAATTATTTGTTGTTATTTCCCTGAGGCATCCTCTTCCTCTGCTTGATCTATCAGAAATTCATTTCTAAATTATTCTCTTTAAGCCATTCATACTATTTTCTGCAGGTTAAATGTCGCATTTCTTCAACTGAACTTTCAGACTGTTGTCATTGCGGAGACATCACAGAGAAACGCACGCACGCGCAGCAGGAGGCTGTACTCACTATGTCGGTTCTGCATTTCAAACGATGAAGGAGGGAAATCCAGACTCCCCGTAGCCTGGCAAGCCATCCTATATCTCCCCGTTCTCTCACAGGGACATTTTCGGTTACATCTGACGCGCGGATGGATGACAAGAACCGCGCAGTAACTGAATTGAAACGCAATTAATGTTTTAAAATAATAATCCAAGGAAGTTCAAATTTGGCCACCTGTGCATTTTCTTCTCTTGCTAGTACTCCGAACATTAGCGCTGCACTAAAGGCTTATTAGCTTTCCCCCACTAAAAAGTTAGCTAAACTAGAAGTTTTGTCGGTGATGACGTCTATGAAAATGATTGGATGAACAGATTTCCCAGCATGCTTTGCTTTTGTAAATTGTTGAAAATAAAATAAATGATTTATGATTCATTTTTACTGGCAGCAAATGTAATATTATCATTACTGACACGAGAAATGCAAAAACTGAAGAAAATTAAAGAATGACATTTATAAACTAGATTCAGTTTGATGGAGAGCTGCTGCACCATGATGGAGAGATGGAGTTGGCTGATGTAAATATCAGGCAGCTTAGACGTTCCGGTGCGGCAGAAATCCCACGTTTTTATCTGTATTGTTTTAAAATAATGCAGATACTAAATGCATGTGGTCAAACTATTATCGATGATATATATTTGCCCTTCAACAACTAGGCAGGTTCGGCCGGAAGTGGTGGGGACACAACTGCCAATCACAAATTTTGCTGGGGACATGTCCCCGGCGTTCCCAGTTAAAATGACGCCGATGCTGTTTGGGCTTGTTGAAGCTCCAATGGAGTGTGGCTAGACTGACATACAAAACCAAATCCTTTTGATCCTGCTATGGTCTGTCTAGATTTCTAGACTACCACTGAATAATTGCAGCAGATCTGAAATGTTCACAGTGACATACGATGGGGTCATATAAATGGCCTGTATTTATATTGCACTTTCTAAGGTTCCACAACCCCCCAAGGCACTTTACAACACAACCAGTCATTCACCCACGCACACACATTCATGCTGGTATTGATGAGCTACAAATTGTAGCTCATCACTACAATGTAATGGTAAATGGTAAATGGCCTGTATTTGTATAGCGCCTTCTTAGGGTTCTACAACCCCCCAAGGCGCTTCACAACACAATCTGTCATCCACCCATTCACACACACATTCACACGCTGGTGGGGATGAGCTACAACGTAGCTACAGCTGCCCTGGGGCGCACTGACAGAGGCGAGGCTGCCGAGCACTGGCGCCACCAGTCCCTCCGACCACCACCAGCAGGCAAGGCGGGTTAAGTGTCTTGCCCAAGGACACACAGCAGCATTCTCTGGCCGGAGCCGGGATCGAACCTGCAACCTTCCGATTACTGGACAACCCGCTCTACCTCCTGAGCTACTGCTGCCACAATGTAGCCACAGCAGAGGAGTTCTTGAAATCATGCACATGGTAATTTTTTATTTGTTTACGGTAAAATGTTTAAAACCACGTATCACTTTCATTCCACTTCACAATTATGTGCTACTTTGTATTGGTATTACAGAAAATCTCAAAAACATTTGTTTGTGGTTGGTGGTAGGTGTCAAAATATGTGAAAGTTCAAGAGGCATGATTACTGTTGCAAGGCAACTGTGCTGTGATAAAACAGCTTTTTACTGTATTGTCAATTAAAATACACTCACTTTATGTGATATACCATTATAGTACCAGGTTCATTTTGCCTTCAGAACCCCTTTTCTGTCTTTCTGTCTATTGATGCTTGATTTGAGGATTAGTGAGTTGTCTTCTCCACGTCTTGATGCCTAAATGCATCATGTGATTGGCTGATTAGTTATTTGTGTAGACAAGCATTAGAGCAGGTGTACCTAATAAATAAGCTGATGACTTTATAGAAACATTTGAATTGTGTTGGTCCAATGTTTGTACTTCTGTGGACTTCTTATGCTGTTGGTGGGCATCAGTGTTACACCCAAGGTCTCAGACATGTGTTTTTATTATTATTATTATTATTATTATTATTATTATTATTATTATTATTATTATTATGATGATGATAATGGTGATTACTATTATTCTCTGGTTTTATTTTTCACAACAGCTTTTTTTTTGAAGATTCACAGTTTATGCATTATCAAGTTGGTCCAGTAGGGGGAGCAAAACCTCTGGAACCTCGTTGGTTACCTCAATTAAAACGAAGAAGAAGAAGTAGAACCCACGACGACGACGAAGAAGAAGCAGGACAACGCTCTCGTGGGTTAAACGCTGCTTACGGTGTTTAGATAAGTTTGAAAACGTTCTCTAAGAACTTACAAACATGTTATTGGAGTTCTTGTTCGTGCCTGACGTCTAAATAAAAGGTGAGAGGTAAACATTTCACCCACATTTGCAATGTTTTGTTGTTTGTTTATGATTACAGCTGCACATTCGCCTCTTTTTATTCGTGATTCGTTGTTATAAGAAGCATGAGTGATGCGGAATATCGAGCCCAGGGTGACTCACCTGCTGGTGGCACCTCCAGACGCTTGAAACGGAGCCGGCGTTCTCACACCAGCGAAAGAAGTCGTGTGAACATTGGTGTGGCTTTCCGGAGTTGGCGCTCAGAGAAGCAAGCACGTAGACTACGGTCGGATGAAGCTGTGGCCTTGTGGCTCCTCGAAGAGTAAGTTCTGCAGAACAGCTTTGCACAGTTGCAGCTGGTGTTTGCACCAAGTCTAATCATCTGTTTGCACACAGTCAGACACACATTTTCAGTTTCTTTCACTCCTGCACAGATGTTGCTCTCATTTAGTTGGTCTTCAGTCAAATAATCATTCCTGGCAAAGTAAACTTACCAGCTATTATACCAGCAGAATTAGTATGATCTAAATGCTGATTTAAGGCACTTGGTGCTTTGGTTGTCCTCGTCTTATATGAGATGAGATGTACATTTTTGATCCCAGAGATGGGAAATTGTTGAGCAGCAGTATGACTCAAGTAGGGATGCTTGATTTTGGCCTTTTTGTCGATTTTGATATACTGATATTTTATTTATTTATTCGTTGACTTGTGTTTTAGGAGGATAAAACCACTTGAGATGAGACATTGTTTTCGAGTGGGTCCTCCTACCTTACAATAAATACAAAGATAGCCGAGTCTAAAGCCTGATTTATACTTCTCAGTCTGAGAACGTACTATGGCTGCACAATAGAGGGTTTTCACGGCGTGTCATCGCCGTGTCATCAACCTGAAAGTCGCCATATTGGTGATACTGGAGGTAAACAAAGCCAACGCAATCCAGTACATTCCAAACTTTGAACGGAAGAAAATGGTGATTTATTGCCGTGTTATAGGCTGTACGAATTGGTAAGACCGGTGAAACACATTTGCAGTTGTATAGACTGCCAAAAGTTATTCAAAATCAGGGAGAACAATGCCAAAAGTTATCAGAAGAAAGGAGGCGCTTGTGGCTAGCGAAGCTAAACCAGGATCTACGAGGCAAAACTCTGGACAACATCAGAATTTGTTTGGCCCATTTCTTGTCAGGTAAGTGAATTAGTAATAGCACCAGCTCTTAGCTAATTTTGTAGTGTGATGATTATAATATAATTCTTTCTTTCTTTCTTTCATTCTTTTTTTTTTCTTTCACTTTTATTTCATTCAAAAATTCAAAATGCAAATAAATAAAAAAAATAAAACAATAAATCAAACAAACAAACAATTTGAATGAAAAGGGACGGAAAGAAGAAATATGTTATGTTAACTGCCCCTATTTACAAAACCAAACCTTTTAATAATTCTTCCATAATTTTCTCAACAACAAAACAAAACACAGATTCATCAAACTATATTCTTGTAATTTACAAACCTAATCAGACACTATCTTAATTTTGATTATTGTAATTCTGTAATACACTCGACTTAATAATTTTTTAAAATATATTTACTGACTTTGATTCTTTTATGTCCTTGCTTAGGTTGTTCCATATTCTCACACCATTTACAGAAATAGTCACCTCCTTCATTCTGGTTCTAAACCTAGGTTTTTTAAATACTTCAGTTTCTTTTAACATATAACTACTGACTCTTTTTTTTAAACATTTTCTGAATGTTGGTGGGTAAAGTATTTGCATTTGCTTTATACAATGTTTGTGATATTTTCATATCAACTAAATCATAAAATTTCAGTAATTTATATTTGATGAATAACGGATTGGACGGATCTCTATAGCGACTGTTATTAATGATTCTCAATGCTCTTTTCTGTAAAATAAACAGTGGTTGTGCATGAGTTTTACATGTGGATCCCCATATTTCTACACAGTAAGTTAAGTATGGAACAATCAGTGAGTTATACAATGTCAGCTATCCAGAACTATTCAGTAAAAACCTGACGTTATGTAGTACTGCTATGGCTTTGGCAATTTTACCTCTGACATAACCTATGTGTGACTTCCAAGTGAGAGCTTCATCAATTATGACTCCTAAAAATTTGGTTTCTTTCACCCTTTGAATTTCCATCCCATCTATTTTTATTGTTACATCCTTGTTTTTTTTCATTAAACAATATAAAATTTGTTTTGTTAAGATTCAGTGAAAGTCTGTTTATATTAAACCAGTTAACTTTTATCAGTTCATTATTTATCACTCTAGTTACTTCATTAATATCTGGCCCTGAATAGAACAATGTTGTGTCATCAGCAAATAAAACAGTACCGAGTAGCTTAGATACATTTACAAGGTCATTCATATCAAGCTATTGGCTATTGACTTAATATAATCACATTGCTACAGCAGCAACACAGTTGCTGTAGAGCTAAACAGTTGCTGTAAATGTAGAGCTGAAATTAAGTGCTGTATTTCTCATTGTATTACAGGCAAACGGTCTGAACTTTATCAAAAGGATGACCCAGATTGGATGCCATCTGGGTGTTATTACTAATCACTTACCTGACAAGAAATGGGCCGAACAAATTCTGATGTTGTCCAGAGTTTTGCCTTGTAGATCCTAGTTTAGCTTTGCTAGCAACAGGTGCCTCCTTTCTTCTGATAACTTTTGGCATTGTTCTCCCTGATTTTTAATAACTTTTGGCAGTCTATAAAACTGCAAATGTGTTTCACGGTCTGACCGATTCGTACAGCCTATAACACGGCAATAATTCACCATTTTCTTCTGTTCGAAGTTTGGAATCTGCTGGATTGCGTTCGCTTTGTTTACCTCCAGTATCACCAATACGGCGAATTCCGGGTTGACACGGCGATGACGCGCCGTAAAAATCCTCTATACATCGCAAATGTATCGTAATCGCGATATCAGCATGCGCAATAGGCATATTGCAAAGAACAGAAAAAACGCAATGAATGGTCAGTACAAAAGCCCACCAGATGCTCGTCTATCAGAGTTTTGTGTAGTTGGAACTCCTTATGAGAAACCAAGCAGTACAAGGAAATAACGGAGGCACTTGCATGTTATTTGGCTAAGGCTATGATGCCAATGAATGAATACAATGAGCCAAGAGCCACCGAACTGAACATTTGGGTCAGGGTGCACAGCACAGTCGGCAAGTGTATTAGTGGCTACGGGAGTAAGCATATCCGTTTAGTTCTGTAAATGTTCTACAGTGTTGTCCTATTGTTTTAAATAGCTCCAACATATTTAAATGATTATTTAAAAAAAATATTGAAACCAATCATGCTAATTTTGTAATGTCAACTTCTTGAAAATCATAACAAACTTTTAAAGGAGTCATCACCTTAAATTTTCAAGAGCAACGCTGCTACAGCCCGCACTGCCTGACACCAGTAACGGGTACCCGTGTACTTCCAGTTTCCAAATCCTTCCTAAACCATGCTTAATATTCACCAATACATGGAAACTAGACACATACATAATGGGAAGAACCTCGTCTAAACGTCGGAATCCACATTTTCTCCCTCAACACCCAATTACAACAATAAGCCGCTAAATCAAAAGGACATAAAAATACATAAACAAATGCTAACTACGCATATCGAGTAAAGCACACAGTAGCGGCAATGCAATATGATCCTATCCACAGAGTCCGCCATTTGAATTGAAGCCCAGACTCTCCTCTTTCCAACAATATAAGTTTCATTATGTGCAAAATTCACAGAGCCAACAGCGAACAAACCAGCACAACAAAGCTCATTTCATAACGTGAAAAGCATAAACCTTTTTGATTCATGGTTATAATCTGCATTATAGAAAAAAAGTCCACTCGGTTTGTGTATTCGATCTTCACAACTGCATACTGAGCCGATGCCTGGCTGTTTTAGCTTGCTTTGTCCCATGAAGAGTGTTTACACATCTCCAATGCCACGTCCCATCATTTTCTGGGTTTACGGTTCCCTCCTGTGATTGTTGATATGAAAGCTAGCTGAAAAAAACTCAACAACATGCAAGGGCGCCATTACACACAAGGCGAGGCTCGGGCTCGTACATATACAGTTGGATCCCGTAGGTCGCGGCCAGGTCGGGTTCAGTCATAACTTGTTATTTTGGAGCGAGATACTGAAGTGAAGCCTACGATGTCAACACCTCTGCTTCCTTCCACCAATCAACGCGCCCCTCATTTGCGTTATTATAATGTCCGTCCGGCACAGCCGAAATATCGCGTGTGATGTCACAAGAAAATATGCCCTTTACAAAAAAGAATCAGAAAAGCACATTTTAAATTTTTTTCCAGTACAATTTATTTTAATGGCCTAAAAGACTATAATAGGACTAGGGATGCACCGATCCGATCTTCATATCTGTATCGGTACAGATATAGAGAAAATTTTAGATCGGGTATCGGAGACTATGGTCCGATCTATGACCCGATCCATAAGAACAGATCTATTCAGTATATTTCTATGTGCTGAGAGTGACGACGTCATGTGCTACAGCCCCACGCTGCAGCATGATTGCAGAGTTTAACGAGCCACAGCTGCAAATAGTATCACTCATGAAGTTATTACTTTAAACCAGAAGATAGTGGAAAGGTGTAAATTAAATCTGAGCAACACTTTTGGGTGTTTCTATTGAAATTTTCGGAGTTTATAAAGTTTGAAAATCGCCTCCAGCCGAGACTAGCAGAGCTCACAGAGGGCGAATATTAGAGAGTAAAAACTTACAATGCTGGCAGGTCTGTTCATTGTTGGCAAAGTTCTTTGACTGGTAATGGTTGACTCTAATTTCTGAATTGGAATATTCACCCTCTGATGAAGACTCACTTATCCAGAGAGAGAAAGTCATGCTGCGCACAGCAACAGAGAGTCTGTGCTTCACGAGAGTAATCAGGCTTATTTCTCCGTGGTCGGGACACGGTGGGTGTAGAAAAGATGGTAAAAACACACTAATGGTGACAGGCATAGCTGGAATGTAAAAAACGCCGCAAATAGCGGCAGCCGCGGTAAATATGAAAGTAAAAGTAAAAGTGTGTCACATAATCGATGTGAACTTTCCACGTATTCCAAACATCTATGGTCCACATAAGGAACTTTCCTTGGATCAAATGATCATTACATTCAAGGGAAGGTCGACCCTGAAGCTGTACAAGCCCAACAAACCTGATAAATATGCCTATAAAGCATTAGTATGGAGTGGACAATATCAGAAAATACAATATAAAAATAACAAAATGAAGCAAAAATGAATAAAGAACTTTATATATGTATATATGTAAATATATATATGTAAAATAAAAATATAAAAAATATAATAAACATTTAAAAATTAGATGTAAAAATTACTTGTAAAAATAAGAAGGAACATTTGTAAAAATTATACATTCCAATATGGCAGCCTGGTGAAGTCATAATATGTTAATTTGATGAGAGTGAATTTGCTCCCATTACAAAATTTGGGTCCTACTGAAGATTTTTCTCATTTACAGTTTTCCTTTATCTCTAACCATTTTCAAGCTACAACCTTTTGAAATAGTCATGTCAGAATTGAATATTTAAAAAAAATAATAAAACTGGTGCCTAAAGAGTAATACTGTTTTTCCATATCGGTATCGGATCGATATCGACAGATACTAAACTTCTGATATCTGTATCGGATCGAATGTGAAAAAAAGTGGATCGGTGCATCCCTAAATAGGACGTAGATATCCATGGTATTGTAGGTGATGACTCCTTTAAAACTTCTTCTGGAACTCACTACTAGGGGCACAGTTTTGTTCTGGCTCTGCCTAATGTTTAACAATTATAAAAACATTTGAGGGGAAGAACTCTTACTGCTAAAGTAAATTACCAGTTAACAATGGCACATTCATGGTCCAGGAAAAATTTTGACCTTTTGCTTTTCACTTGTCAATGGTGCGTTCATAGGCCTTTATTTTTTTTTATGTAAATGGGTCAATTCCTATCACAAGCCAACGGTTTGTTGCATCTCTAAATGCATTTTTACATTTGGTGGCTTTTTCATTCATTTTAAAATTTGCAAACCTTTTTACTGCAGTAATGTTTTATACCAGCCATGTCAAATCCTGGTCCTCGAGGGCCTCCATCCTGCAAATTTTAGAAGTTTTTCTGCTTCAAACACCTGACAAGCTTCTGGAGATATTGACGACCTGCTGAACAGAAAATGCAACGATTGGGTCAGGTGTGTTAGAACAGGGAAATATGCAAGATAATAGCCCTCGACGACCGGGTTTGAACACATTTGTTCAATACCTTACATAATGCGTGACAGCAATGCAAAATAAAATCTCATATTGGAATATTCCTGTAATCTTGTTTGAACACCTGCAGCAGTTTCAGGGCTGCAAACCCACTTCCCATTTAGTCTCTGTGTTGGTGTGGCTGGTTTAACTGTTCTTTCCTTGATGGTGGTTTTAACTTTCTGTTTTTGTGTAAAGAGTAAAGAAAAACGCATCAGAGTCACATGGCGCTGGCAATGGGAAGGTCCGAATCTCTAAATCTCAAGTAAGTAAAGCCTGATTACTGGTGTAATATTTACCTTTTTCAGGCATAAATTAGCAAATTTCCATATTGCATCCATCATACAAGTCAAATACAACATCAAATTCAAGAATGAATGTTTCTCTTGAGGACTAATTGCTTCTGATCTGCTAGTCCCCTACATCTGAGGTGTCGACGTCCATGATGAAGGGTTTGGTAAGCTCAAGGTGAAGCAGGATAGGAGCTGAGATAAAAAGTGCGGTCAGGTGTAGGGTTGCAACAGTTATAAATTTTGGTGCACCATTACTTTAGACTGAGAGTTGGCCAGGTGAGTAATCAGTCCTTTTATGAGTGATTCATGATCTTGTGACTAATGCTGTCTGACAATGACCCATTATAGTTTATATCCAAATACATCTACAGTCTGTGAAGTTGGCAAGCTCGCCTGGCTCCTGCTAGCTTGCTGCTTCTCCGTTTGTAAGTGGTCGTCACGTGTATTCTCCACATCCAGTTGATCATTTACTGACTTAAAGAAAAGTTTTACATTTTTGGGAGGATGTTGCTGTTTCAGTGAGCCTTTTCTGCATGACTGGTGGGCATTTTTCCTGTTTGTGTTGAACAGCATCCTCCATTAAGCTAGACTTTGTGGTTAAAATGAAGTGGTCCCGGTGAGTATTTCATCAGTCTTTGAGGGGTTTTCAAAACGTTTTCTTCAGCTTTTGGTTGCTTTTTTAGACATTTTCTGTCTAATGTTTGTTCTTGACCATTGATCAGTCAGTTTTAAAGAACAAAGAAAAGTGGACTAGTGGAGTTTTGTTTTGGGGCGTTGGTTTCCTTTTTCAGCAATCTTGTTTTCTTGTAGGGATATTAAAATTAAAAACAAAAGTGAGGTAAATCATTCAGAAAGGCACATACTGTTTGACATGTTGTGTTTAAGATGCATAACATATAATCTAAATTAAATTTGGCTGATGCTTTTGGCAGTTGTTATGACAATGTTTGAATTTTTCTTCTTTATGTTTTCTGTGTTCTGGTGTTTTTGTTTCTGTTTCATACATCATCATTTAATACTTTTTGTGTTCTTTTGTTGTGTTCCTGCAGTTGCAAAAGCTGATTGAGCAGGAGGTCTGCACAGTAGAGGCAAACCATGAAACCAAGATGCATGATTTAATCGAATCAGTCCAGCAGATGAGTAACGATACAAGCTTTGAAGAATCCTTGCAAAAAATGGAGGTATGGGGAAAGTATCTTCTATTTTCCTTCTTGTATCTAAATTAAATTATTCTATTTCCCACCACCTTTTTTATTCTTAAAATCTAAAATCACAGGTAGTTCTTTTGAGCCTACACCATATTTCTTTGTTATTTAGTGTGTATGGCAGCCCCACCTCTGTCAGTATGCCACAGGGCTTCTGTGGGTCGTCAGCACCAGCATGTGAATGCATGTGTGTGAGTTGTAAAGTACCATGGGGGGTTCAAGGTATCCAGAAAGGGCTATGTAAATACAGGCCATTTTTAATAAAAGCAAATGTAATCTAGCGTTTGAAGAACTTGAGCTTTAGCCCAGTAACTGAATGGATGAATGAGTAACTTGTCCCAGCACTTTTGTCTTGAACATGAACTTCCCCCAATACCAACCATCTCTCCTCTTTCACAGGCTCAGATCAACCTCGTGTCAAAGAGGGTAGAGGTGGCCCTTGCTTACATTAAAAAATCACAGGATCAGGTTTGCAAACATATTAATAACTCATTATGCATGAACTTTCAGTTTCGAGTAGACGTAGTAGTAATATGCTAAGACAACGTGCTGCTGAATTCTTAAAAATCAAATCTACATCAGAGCTGGGGTGAGAAAGCTAATCATTGAGTAAAGTTATTTTGTCTTTTAACCCAAAGTAGAAAATCAAGTAACACACAACATGCAAAACTGAATGTTAACTTTCAACATCCTTTCAGAGTTTACCATCCTCCCATGCTGATACGGACAGGATCGTGTATGTGAGCCATTACAGTGTCTTTAATTCCCAGCCTGAATTGATCATTTTCCTTTTATTATTTAAAAATAATTCTTTTTTTGTCTCTGTAGAGGAGACTCTGATGATGACTCTACAGAAACCTTTGCACAGAGTAAGAGGCCAGCATATATTTGAATCAGTGCATAAAATATATTATGCTGGAGTGTTATTTTTTATTCTGTGCATTTTTGAAGCACCTTGTGATTTATTTTTTTATTAAAGGCACCGTACAAATAAACCTTTCCTCCTCTTACATTAGGCGATGAAGAGAAAAGGAAATGTTTCATCAAGATTGAAGAGGTTGTTGAAATGATGGTAAATATGTTGCTGCTCAGGTTTTTGTGTTTAGTGCATTCAAATGGGATGGAGAGGTAGATGTAAGATATAATTTGTTGGTGTAAAGTTGGTTGGTGTCAGTTATTTCCAGGAGAAGGGATGAACATAGATTTTAAATCGTATATAAAACAACAAAGCAATAAAATTGCCTCTTTCTTTTTAGGAAACAGCAAAAAGTGCCCTTGAGGAGGTCAGAGTAAATAAAGAGGGTAAGATGAACTATTTAATTGTTTTATTTTTCTCTTCTCTTTGAGATACTTTCCTTTGTGATCTGTATTTCTTTGGGTTGTTTTTTAGAATTGACAGGTGCCATGATTGAGTTAACTCCAGAGAAGGCTCCACCCACTCTTTCTCCCAATGGTTCGATGGTGCGTGACCTTTTTTATCTTAATTTTTATTTACTTTATCTTTAATAATATATATATATATATATATATATATATATATATATATATATATATATATATATATAATATTTGAGGGTACATTCTATATTAGCTTGAGTTCATGATTGACTGAAATATGTTGTTTTCTTATTAAGTTTAGATAAGAAGTATACTTAAAGATGACCTAGAATGCAGTTAATCAACAATGTAAAACAGCTTTGAGCCTCTAAAAAGCATAAGAAATGTTCTTTTGACTGATCTGTCCCAGGAGCCCTGATACAGGCCATTCTAAAACCCCTAAACCAGCCATGCTGTGAAAAGAGCTGTTGACCCCTCCCACTCAGCCAGTACATGAATATGATAATGAGCTGCTTGCTGATTGGTTGGTTTCCCCAGAAGGCCTCAGACACTGGAGACATGCAGGTTTGAGGAGGAAGGGCTCCCCCTTATGACGTGTTCAGGAAGGATTTCTCAGAACAGAAGGTTTTCTCTTGCCCTTTTCAACTTTCTAATTTACATAAAAAGTAGGTCACACACTGCTTTGACCTTTTGGCATGCTACTTTTGACCACCCAAGCTGTCTTTATTCAACAACAACAAGGAAAATGTTGGTTTACATTCTAGGTCCTCTTTAAAGTTGCAATAGCAACAAGCTAGCTTTTAAAAACAAACATGGTCACAGCACTCTCACTCTTCCTGTCGGGAATAATCCTTACCCCTTCTTTCCACCGGACGTGAAAGCATTGCAAAACGGACCACAACATACTACACGGCAATTAACCGCTGTTATAGTGGATGACGTCCTTTCCACCAGCACCAAAGTGTAACGTTTTGGACGCATCCCAGAAGCGAAGGGACGCTATCATAACATTTTGAGTACGTTTTTTACGCACTAAGCTTCCAAAACACGTCAAACTCCTTAGTATAGATCGGATCAGACAGGAAGTCAAACACAAAAGCAGTGTAAAACATCCGGAAACTTTCAAAATAAAAGTCAAGTGCAGGTAAATGTATGTCATTTCCTGTTAAAACCTCTGTAGTTGAGGTAAACGGAACAGAAAATAAGCCACATACCTTTTTTGATACATGTAGCTTCTTTCTCTTTGCTTGTTATTGTGTGGACTTCTGAAATCACGCGTGGTGTTGCAATTCTCCCTCGACTTTGTGGAACCAGCAGCGTGGAATGCTTTCGCCGCCGCTTCACATCTGAAACAATCATGGTTGGGAATGAGCTTGCGGGTAAAACGCCACTACAACATTATGCTCCACTTTCACGTCCGGTGGAAAGAAAGGGTTAGGCCGCGTCCGCCTGATACCGGAACCCATATTGCCAGAGGAAACGAGAGCTAAACACCAGTCGCCATTTTCTAGATCCAAACGTCTTTTGTTGTCCGTGACTTCAAATGGTGTTTTTCTTTTTGGGACTCTGGTAGTTTGTCCTAAAGTTGAAGTGGTAGCAGCCGACTGTTTCTCCTTCGCTGATATTATTGAGCGGAGAACCTCTCACACCTTATGATGAATGTAAGCACCTAATGTCAAAAGTGCTGTTCATAATCAGATGAGTGAACTCAGTGAGGTTTAAGTGTGTTGGTTCTTTCTTTGCAGGAAACAAGTGAAGCGAATATTTTCAGGCATAATGATGGTAGGTTGATTTTACAGATGCAAACTAAAATTCTTTTCAGTATAATTTTTAGGCAATGTTTTGGTGATGACTTCAGTCAGGCTGTCAGTGGGCTTTCTTTCTGTGAAAATTCTGCATAAGCTCTTGTGATGACGAACATTTCAGTTTTAAACCACAGTATATGAAAAGAAGTCTTTTTTTTCTTACTTGCCATTTCTTTGTCTTCTTTTTGTTGGGCAAAATTTGTGATAATCTCCAACAACCTAATGGTGGATTTAGGTGAAATAAGGTCTCCACCAACTTTAAAGGCCATGGTTTCTTCTGAGCAAATGGTAAGTTGCTGAATACTCAACACAGCAATATTAGATAACCATTTTGCATTATTGTTCCAACAATTTTAATTTCTAAAAATTGTCAGTCTTTGTGTAGTAAGTTTTTTTTTAATGTAGTTAAATGTGGAATATGGAACATTTTAATAAAAAGCTATATTTTTAAGAATAATACCTCGATGGGGTGTTTAGAGGTGTGCAGAATGAATGTACATTTTTTCCTTTAAAAGCTATATTTAAAAAAAAAATCTAAATTTTATTTTGACGGGCATGACACTGGGTTTATGTTTACATCAACCAGCCACTAGAGGGCACCGTTGTGGTAAAAAGTCCGCTCGGCGAGGCTAGGACTGTGTAAAATAGCTGACTTGACAAGTCAAGCAGCTGATTCTGAGCCCAGAAGATGTTCTAACGGTAAATACTGTTGTGAAATAAACGTATTAGTAGAAATTAGTCCTTACCCTGTACGATTCGTCACTGGACATGGTGCTGGCTGGTCACTTCACGTAGGGCTGCTCAATTAATCGACTTTTAATCCCAATTACGATATGGGTTTTGAAGGATTATAAAAACAAAACAAGTCGATTATTTGCTCCTACCCCTCGTGGTTTACTCCCGTGCTACACCGAGCTGCAAATCAAGCGCACCTCCCACACAGCGTTGCCAATTTAGCAACTTTGTCGCTGTTTCTAACAACTTTTCAGACCCTCTTCTTGACTTTTTTCCTAAAAGCATCTAGCGAACAACTTAGCAACATTTCTGATAACTCTTAGCTACTTTCTGTATAACTTTGTCGCTGATGTTCCCTACAGGTTAGCAAAACACTCAGCTGCACTCCGGACCGACAAGCTTGCGGTCTCCGTCACGAATAGAGAGGGCAAGTCTCCGTCAGCCTCTGCGAGCCTGTCGGAGAGCCCTTGCGCCGACGCAAAATAGCGTTGCGTGTCTCCGTACCGACGCAGATGGAGAATTATAAATTAGGCTTTATCTCGACTGATCAATCATAAACCTTTCTCTGTGGATCTCATTCGCTAGAAAAATGTTGTTTTACAAGCTAAATAAATTCAAGACACAGCGAGCTGCATCTGAAGTGGATTTACACGCATTTTACTGTCTTCATGCGCTCTCATGCCACACCTCCAGGTTCTCATGCTGATAAATAATCATCAGTTCATCTCTGAGCGACACGTTGCATCGTGCTGCTGGACAGGGCTAAATTATTATGCAGCAGGTTGTGGAAGTTTCACTATAGTTTATATGTTTATATTTATTTTATATTACAGATGTTTGCACTGTATATCTCTTTTTGTCCGTATTTTGCAATATTCGTTTGATCAAATTGGGTCTGTTTTGGGTAGGCTTAAATAAGTTAAACTTTAGCCTAGACCCGTTTGGTTATTAACTGTGAGTGTATTGGCTCTTGTACACAAGGAATCAGGAATTGTTTTTGTGATTATCTTGTTTTCTTTTTTTCATTTCTTTTACTTTTCCTCTGATTTGATTGTGCCCTGTGCAATTTTGTGACTGACTAACTAACTAAATAAAAAAATTAATAAATAAATAAAATCAACGTTAATTAAAAATGGTGTTAAATAATCGAGATTTCAATTTCAGTCAAAATAATCGTGATTATCATTTTTGCCATAATCGAGCAGCCCTAACTTCACGTTCTGTTGCGATACCACCTCTGAACACTAGAGTTCGCCAGAGTGTCCGTGTTCCATATTCAACCTTTAATGGGGTTTAAATTAAACAAGCCATGAGCAAATTATTTACTTCCAAAATTGTAAAGGCCTGGCTTTTATTTGAAGAAAGGTTTGTATACAAAGCCTTGCACTTCAACAGTGTGGAAAATATGTACAAATCATTTAATCTACTTTTAAAGCAGAAATCTGGAGTCCACCATCTGGATCAGCCACCTCAGTTGTCTGTCGGTGGTAGATCCCATGTAGGGGTTTGTCCTCCCATGATGGTACAGATCAGCATTTACTGCATGATCTTACATTAGGTCTTCCAGGATGACTTGGTAGAGGTAGCTGTTAAATACTAGTGCATCTATATTTTTTACATTAAAATAATTGTTCTGAGTTAAAAATAAAACAATGTAAAACTTTAATTGGTTCTTTAAATAAACTATTTGTATGTGACATTCAGATCTGTACTCGGGACCTAAAAAGAGAGTTGGAAGATTTCCAGGATGAAGAAAATGAGGTGGTGGTTGAGCAGCTAAAGGTCAAAACGTGCAAACAACAAGAGGTACTGCAGATAGTCTGCTGTGGAAATGGAAATGATTGTTTACAAATTGATCCTATTTTTTTACAACCTGTCTTCATGATCTTCCAGGAAGATTTGCTTTACCATCCTCCCCTCCCGACCAACCCCTTCCCTTCCACCCTGAGTATCGAGGCAGCTTCGTACAGCTTACCTCAGAAAGTGAAACTAAATTTGGCCTTCATCAAGAAACCCGCTAGACTCTCTGTTCTCTGGACCGTGGTGGAAAAGGACCCTGCTGCACCACCTATGGACAGCTA
This sequence comes from Aphyosemion australe, assembly GCA_006937985.1. Classification (NCBI taxonomy): domain Eukaryota; kingdom Metazoa; phylum Chordata; class Actinopteri; order Cyprinodontiformes; family Nothobranchiidae; genus Aphyosemion; species Aphyosemion australe. Next base: position 595,944 of record SSNS01000109.1, on the reverse strand, counting down.
CATGTAAATGGATGAATATTCTATTTTATTTAATGCTGTCATGTGATGACATTTTTGTTAGATTAATTAATTATGACCTGTAATTAATCTAATCTCTTTTTTAATCTCACCTACTAATGGCTGAGAAAAGCCCTCATTTTGATGTATTTATATTTAAATTCATTACATTATTGTGGCAGAGTAAAAGATTAATATATAACAAAAAATGGCTTTATAAAGTCATTTATTGTTTAACAGACTTCTAAACTTTCCTTTTACATCACCAAGGTGGAATAATTCTGTGCTCTTTTGTCAGTCTCGAATAATTAGAAATTAAAAATAAAACATCAGATCCATATAAAATGCTCTAAGTTAACACATCAAGGAACGTTTTTTTAAGCAATGCAAATAGTGATCACAGAACTTGTTACTAAAACATTTATCTAAAATTAAAATAGACCTGTAAATTACAGTGCTGTAAGTTAGCATATCAAAACTGACAGTTTATTACAAAATAAAATGCTGAAAAAGCATTTAGCACTCACTCTCTCACTTCTGACGTGGTATGGCATTATAGTTAAATATAATATAATTACATAAAATAAAAACTCCAAACAGGTAGGCTAGAAAAGTCCCAGTAAAGTTGGATTAAAAATGAGATTAACAAGATAAAAAAAAACAGTGCACTAAATGTGGCTGTAATTAATTAATCTCAATTAATGCGATAATTTGACACCCCTAGTTTTATTTAATATTTAGTATTCTCTGGTCTCATCTTTTGTTTGCCTTTAACACAGTTGCCAGGAAATTCTTTTTCTTTTTACTCTAAAAATGTATATTTGGGGTTCTGAAACTTATTTTCCCACTTATAAACTTTAATCAGTTTTGTTGATTCTAACTAAATGGATAAAATGTTTAAAATACCCATCTGTTATCAGTTTATCTTAATTTAATTGCCTAACTGAATTACTAACGAGCACTAAAAACCCTTTCAGAGTTTGTTTTGCTTTTGAGATAATGACAGAATAAGCTACGATAACCTTCAACCAAAATGGATTTTGTTCTATGGAACGTTTGAACATTGTGATCTGACCGATGACCCAATGACGCCCAAGCCTATTTCACATCCAAGAAAAATAGCTAAAAGCTCAAAGTAAATGTTAGTTTAAACTGTTATTCTTTCTGTTTCAGCATCTTCCTGACTATAGAAAAGGCCATAGGAAGTGGCAACTTTTCACAATGGTTCCCATCGTCGTTTAAGGCCAAGCCACTGCCAATGGGCGCACTAATCAAAAGGTTCAAGCTGGGGCACAAGGTGTGTGCTGCGGCAGTGGGCAAGGACATCTTTGGACGTTATGGCCCCTATAGTGACGTTGTTACAGCGACAATACCTAATGAGATTTAGAAGGTGTTACAAGAGTAACAAGAGTTTTGATGGTTTTGAATACATTTTTCAGTGTTTTGAGACAAAAAGCTACAAGAGCCTGTATATACCTATGCACAAAGTAATGCTGTCTTTACTTTTTTAGATGAACACAAACTTTTATTTGACTGCTTCTAGATTTCTTTACTTGCCTGATTTTGGCCTTTTTTAGTTCACATGTAATGAGTTGAACCACAACATACGTTTTATAGTCATTTTAAAGATGTTGATTAAAATTGAACACACTATGTTTTTAATGATCTAATAAAGGTTATGTTTAAATGTGAACTAACCTGTGGCTTGTTTTTATCTTTTATGTAAAGACCCATGTCTAATAAATTAAAGCAGAAAGCTGTTAGATTAGTAGCATCAATGTGACATATTGTATTCAAGGGGATTTTCTGAAGTTTGACTAATTGTTTCTGTACTGAATGTGCCGCACATTTTTTGTTCAAAGTCATTCAACAATGACCTAGAAATTTCAATATCAAGTTTGCATAGTTGGGACCTACTTGTCTCCACGCTGTTTATTGGTCTAGAAACAGCAAACGGGTTGTACGTGATTGTTTCCAATGATTTGCCCTGCAGATTTTTGATTTTTTTTATTTCTAACCAAACTACTTTCAGATCCTGAGTGAATGTGAGCACATTACATTCAAAGTAAATGTAGACATCAAAATCAGTATGGACAGTAAAGGTTCTGAGAAAGTCCATAAAAGCTTTCATTATTTAAAGACCCAAGTTCACAGAGAAACCAGTTTTTACTTGTTATTTTCTAAATATGTTCGGTCACTCTGAGTTTCACATGCAGGCACACTGAAATAGTCTTCTACCCCTACTTCCTGCATTAGCTTCTGATAGGAAGTAGATGGGGAAAACTTGGATTAAAAAGGCCGGACATTTGTACGTTACATTGCTAAATTAACATTCATGGACTCACCCATCTTGGCTTGTGATGGGGAAGACTGTTGTTTTAGCATCCAGGAGAGAGCAGAGCACGTCTCTGCTAGTAGAAGCTAACCATTAGCATTAGCAACTCCACAACACGGCAGAACTTCAGGGTTGTGTTATTTGTGGAAATAAAACAACGTCGTAGAGTTAACAGAGTCAGTGTTGAGCCCTTTTTATAAGACACACCGTGCCGGCAAATCAGCGTAATATTACCGCTACCGCTGTCTTTTGAACACGCCATGGCGGCATCACGTTGCAGGAATTTTGCGGCATTCGTGCCGCCACGCTTGATAGTAATATTGCGGTAATATTGCAGCTTTGCCGTAGCCTAGTGAACTAGACCAAATTCTTGCTTTGCAGAGTTTGGTCTAGGCACGCTTCATAGGAACCCTCGCTGCCTGTGGCTGTCCAATCACAGCTCGCTATAGTTTTGGTTGGGCCAATCACAGCGCTCTATATTGCGGGCCAATCACAGAGCGGGAGTAGCCGATGACGTCAGCGCTGCGGCCGCGAACCCAAGCAACATGGCGGCGGCGCAGGAAACACGTTCGTTTGAAATGGCTTTGTCATCAACATTGGATTATTTAGACTCCAACGTGCGTAAGTCTGTCTGATATACTTAGCGGCTTCTTATTTTTATCAAACTAAGTAGTGCAATGTCCCAGTACACCTGATATTCACATGTTTTTCATACAAAAACGACAGAAATCATTGATGTTAGACGCCATTACTGCGTCCCGCTTTTCCGTCGCTGTGATTACGTCACGGTGTTCGTTACTCTGATTGGTCCTAGCGCTATCCAATTGCGTGCTGACATTTTGAAAGACAACCGTAGATCTCGCCTCACGACTGAGAGCCGTCAATGGTTCGTGGCCAGACTATATATACACATATATAGGATGGCTTGCCAGGCTAGCTTTGCCGGTCTTATAAACGCACATTAAGCCTTGGCGCAACAGAGGGTGTCATGAGCACGTGATGAACTAATGCCGAGGTCTGGCCGGAAGTGATTTGGTGCTCCAGGAGCTTCTCTCCGTTAGATTTGCAGCTCAGTGTGGTGTTTGAGAGTATTGAATGTTCTAATGTGTTGACATTTTGGGTGCAGTGCACCGCTGTTCCTGCGGAGGGCGCAACACGCCCTGGGTTGACTGTTGGACGTTGTGTGTGTGCTGCTCTTGTTAAAATAAAGAAGCCCTTTGCTAAAGCGCCAACAAAATGTTGTTTTTCACCGCAGGAGCGTTCCTGACATTTATATCTGGACACAACAGATTCTTGGCGACGAGGATGGAATATTCGCAATGTTTGTTTGTTTGTTTATTAAGATCCCCATTAGCTACCGTTAAAACAGTAGCTAGTCTTCCTGGGGTCTAACCTTCATCAACAATTTTACATCATGCTTCAACACAGAGAATATTTACATCAAGCATGCAGAAAAATAAATTACTAACATACCAACAAAACCTAAACACAAACACTAAAATATATATACATAACAAATCAAAAATAAAATATAATCAACTTTAACCAATATATGTCAAAATATGACACCTATGTAACATTCCTCCCATTTCCATACCTCAACCTTTATTACTACTCCCATAACATTTGTCACCTAAATATACATTCACTTTCCAGCTGATTGAACAAAAATATACAATTTTATCCTTTTACCAAAATCCTGTAAATTTTTCTGCTGAATCAAAAATTTAGGTAGACCATTCCAGGCCACCGTAGCTCTATATAGTACTGCTTTGTGAATAAAAAGCATTCTGTTTTCAGGTAACCTAAATCGACCCTCAATACTCTGCCTTGTTGAATATGTATGCACATCACTAAAAAATACTAACCTATTGTATAGATTCTCTGGTATTTTTGAAATTATAATTATTCTTATCAATTTTATCAATGAGTATGTTATTCTATCCTTTACACCTAACCATTCCAATTGTTGATACATGTTCTTATAATTCGTTCTAATTGAGCAGTTAAGGATAAGTCTAGCTGCTTTATTCTGTGCAACTTGCAGTCTCTGTAGGTTAGCCTCTGTCGTAGACGACCAAACTACACAGCAATAATCTAAATGACACAAAACAAGAGATTCAACTATTAGCTTTCTTATTTTATATGGCATATATTTTTTACAATGTCTAACCATAGCCATGTTCTTCCCCATTTTACTTAAAACCAATCCTAAATGACTATCCCACCCCAGCGTCTCATCCAGAACAACTCCTAGCAACTTTACCTCCTTAACCTGCTCAACTAGATTATTTCCAACTGACAATTTCAAACCAGAAGCTTCTCTTACAAAATAATTCGAACCTATTATCATACATTTTGTCTTCTCAGCATTAATCACCAACCTATTTTCAATAATCCAGTCTTCTAATAACTTTAGTTCCGTTGCTAGAATTACATTCAGCTCGTCTGTATCTCTTCCTGACGCATATATTGTTGAATCATCTGCATACAACACCATCTTAGCACGATCAAGTGTACCAGGTAAATCATTCATAAAAACAGAAAATAATAATGGTCCTAAACAGCTTCCCTGCGGAACCCCGCATAAAAGTAACTTCCTCTCTGAATAACTTCCGTTAAACATCACTGTAAATTGTCTTTCAGTCAGATAGCTTTTAACCCACTTAACTGCATCATCAGCAAAACCATAAAGACGTAACTTCTTCAATAACAAGTCATGATCCACAACATCAAACGCTGCACTCAGATCTAACAAAACTATCCCAGTTAATTTACTCTTATCCCTGTTAATATTCCAATCTTCAGTCATTTGAACCAGCGCAGTTAATGTAGAATGCCCTTTTTTATATGCATGTTGATGTTGTGTATTCAACCCATTATTCAAAAAGTACTCATTGATTTGATCATAAACTATTTTCTCCATTANTTTACTCATTACTGGTAAAATGCTTACTGGCCTACTATTTTTTCCAGAAAAAGGTTCATTTTTATTTTTCTGAAGAGGAACAATTAACGCTGTCTTCCATTTTAAAGGACATTTGCTTTCTTCTAAACTTAAATTGATAATATGACACACTGGGAATACAATATTCTCCGCAGCTAATTTTAATAACCTCACATCAATACTATCAATTCCTGATGGTCTGACTTTCATTCCCATCAAAACCCTCCTCACCGTATTTGCCTCAACTTTCTTAAATGTAAATTCACATTCCTTTCCATCCATTATTTTATTCCTAATGATTGTTCCTGATAAATCACAATCCAACCCTGATCTCATCTCCATCCTCAGTTTCCGTACCTTATTATCAAAATAATCACTAAGATGATTCGCAATATCTACCGGTTTGGTCACAAAGTAATTATCAGCCTCCAGATATGTTGGGGTATAATTCACATTCTTACCCATAAATTCCTTTAGAGTACGCCATAATTTAGTACCATCTCCTTTTGTTTCCTCAAATTTGTTTTCATAATAAACCCTCTTTTTCCTCCTATTTAATTTAGTGACAAAATTCCTCATTTTCTTATACCTGTCCCATAATGCAACATCACCAGATGATATAGCCTGAGCCTTTAATCCATCTCTTTGTTTCATGTGCTCTCTCAACTCAGGATCAAGCCACGGTGCGGCTTTATTTCTCACTGCCATACGTCTTACTGGTGCATGTTTATTCATAATCGGTATTATTAGGTCATTAAAAACACTCACAGCCTTTTCCACATCAGTCTCCTGTATTACTTGTAGCCAATTGCTATTTCTAATATCTGCACCAAAACTGTCTTCATTAAAATGCCTAAAACTCCTCTTTATTATTATCGTCTGACCTCTTTTAGGTACTTTAGTTTTCCTTGTAATTAATATTAAATTGTGATCACTACAGCCTACACTGATTGACAAGGCATTAGAGCATAATGTTCTTGCATTAGTAAACACCAGATCTATACAGGTAGCAGATTGTATCCCATCAATCCTATAGTTAACTCTTGTTGTTGTCTTTACCAATTGCACCAAGTTACACGTATCAGTTATCGCTTTTAACTTGTCTTTCAATGCACTACTTTTGACACTCCAATCAATATTTAAATCACCCAAGAAATAAATCTCATTATTTAAATCACAGACTCCATCCAACATTCCACAAATCTTGTCCAAATACTCTATTGGTGCATTCGGAGGTCTATAACAACAGCAAAATAATAATGATTTAACATGTGGTAACTGCATTTCTAACCACATGGCTTCCACTCCAGAACTGCCAAGATCTGGTCTTGCTCTCACAGGTAATTGTTCCTTAACATAAAATGCTACACCCCCACCATAAATATTTCTATCACGTCTGTATACTCTATATCCATCTATATGCAGTAACAAATTATCTATAGTTGCATCTAAATGAGTCTCTGATATTGCCAATGTAGTTTATATTCATCACATATTTCTTTAATATCCTGTGTCTTATTTCTTAAACTGCATATATTTAGATGACCCACATTTAATCCTTTATTAGAAAATGTTTTGACCATTGTCAAACACTTTAACTAACTCATCTTCTTTCATAGGTGTCCAACAGACTATACATAAAAGAAAAAAGCAAAACAAAAAACAAACACTATAAATTCCGTCATTCAGTACATCAGAAAACACATATATCCCCATTCCCACCTCTTCATTAAATCTCCCACACCCACATACACTTGCTCTCTGCAATGCCGTCATCACTGGCATCCACACGGCGGAATTCTTTTTCCATCTCCGGAAATTATAGTATTAATATTGGTTATCATTTTTGATTAACCAACCATCAGTAATTATTATACCACAACTTATATTTCAACAGCCTTTCACAAATTAGGAATCAGTTCCAATGTAAATCAGTTCACACTTCTCTCCTTTACTGTAAAATTAAATCTCAGTCTTCAAGATGTTATGGAAAATCATCACAAATACCAGTTCAAGTCATATTAATAGACGCACCATCCCTACCTTCAGTCTGTATCTTCTTTCAAACTTTCTTTTCTCTCAGGTTTCTTCGTCTTTTTGAAAAAAGTCAGCCTCTAGGTGCTCCATGAACCATCTGGTCTCTCCTCTTCAGCCTTATCTCCTCCCCACTTTATTTCATATCAGGTTCAATCACCGATTTAAAGTAAGTCTCAGCCTCCAAATGCTCTGTGAACCGTCTCGTCTCTCCTTTGTAAGTCAGAATAAGAGTAGCTGGGTGAATAATTCCATGTTTTACACCAGCTTTCCATAATCCAGTCCTTACATCCCGAAAGCGTGCTCTGGCTCTTGCCGTCTCCGCAGTGAAGTCGGGAAATATTCTCAACTTCATTCCCCTGATGTCAAAAACTTTTTCTTTTCTCGCCAGTCTTAAAATCTCATCTCTGCTCGTAATCCTTTGCATCCGAACAATCATCTGGCGTTGATCAGCTTTATCCGCAGGCCCCACTCTGTGCGCAATCTCCACTTCAAGTGCGCTCTGCATCTTTCCATCAAACAACTCATGCAGTATTGTTGACACATACGCTGTTGGATTCCCACTCTCCACGCCATTCTTCAGACCAAGAATACGAATATTGTATTTCCGACTCATATTCTCCAAGCGGTCCACCTTCTCCTTTAAATTTGTATTCTCTTTTCTCAGTCTTTCGTTCGACTCATCCAAAAGCGTCACTCTGTTGTCCAAACTGTTTAATGACTCATCCATATNATTTTATATGGCATATATTTTTTACAATGTCTAACCATAGCCATGTTCTTCCCCATTTTACTTAAAACCAATCCTAAATGACTATCCCACCCCAGCGTCTCATCCAGAACAACTCCTAGCAACTTTACCTCCTTAACCTGCTCAACTAGATTATTTCCAACTGACAATTTCAAACCGGAAGCTTCTCTTACAAAATAATTCGAACCTATTATCATACATTTTGTCTTCTCAGCATTAATCACCAACCTATTTTCAATAATCCAGTCTTCTAATAACTTTAGTTCCATTGCTAGAATTACATTCAGCTCGTCTGTATCTCTTCCTGACGCATATATTGTTGAATCATCTGCATATAACACCATCTTAGCACGATCAAGTGTACCAGGTAAATCATTCATAAAAACAGAAAATAATAATGGTCCTAAACAGCTTCCCTGCGGAACCCCGCATAAAAGTAACTTCCTCTCTGAATAACTTCCGTTAAACATCACTGTAAATTGTCTTTCAGTCAGATAGCTTTTAACCCACTTAACTGCATCATCAGCAAAACCATAAAGACGTAACTTCTTCAATAACAAGTCATGATCCACAACATCAAACGCTGCACTCAGATCTAACAAAACTATCCCAGTTAATTTACTCTTATCCCTGTTAATATTCCAATCTTCAGTCATTTGAACCAGCGCAGTTAATGTAGAATGCCCTTTTTTATATGCATGTTGATGTTGTGTATTCAACCCATTATTCAAAAAGTACTCATTGATTTGATCATAAACTATTTTCTCCATTAATTTACTCATTACTGGTAAAATGCTTACTGGCCTACTATTTTTTCCAGAAAAAGGTTCATTTTTATTTTTCTGAAGAGGAACAATTAACGCTGTCTTCCATTTTAAAGGACATTTGCTTTCTTCTAGACTTAAATTGATAATATGACACACTGGGAATACAATATTCTCCGCAGCTAATTTTAATAACCTCACATCAATACTATCAATTCCTGATGGTCTGACTTTCATTCCCATCAAAACCCTCCTAACCGTATTTGCCTCAACTTTCTTAAATGTAAATTCACATTCCTTTCCATCCATTATTTTATTCCTAATGATTGTTCTTGATAAATCACAATCCAACCCTGATCTCATCTCCATCCTCAGTTTCCGTACCTTATTATCAAAATAATCACTAAGATGATTCGCAATATCTACCGGTTTGGTCACAAAGTAATTATCAGCCTCCAAATATGTTGGGGTATAATTCACATTCTTACCCATAAATTCCTTTAGAGTACGCCATAATTTAGTACCATCTCCTTTTGTATCATCAAATTTGTTTTCATAATAAACCCTCTTTTTCCTCCTATTTAATTTAGTGACAAAATTCCTCATTTTCTTATACCTGTCCCATAATGCAACATCAGATGATATAGCCTGAGCCTTTAATCCATCTCTTTGTTTCATGTGCTCTCTCAACTCAGGATCAAGCCACGGTGCGGCTTTATTTCTCACTGCCATACGTCTTACTGGTGCATGTTTATTCATAATCGGTATTATTAGGTCATTAAAAACACTCACAGCCTTTTCCACATCAGTCTCCTGTATTACTTGTAACCAATTGCTATTTCTAATATCTGCACCAAAACTGTCTTCATTAAAATGCCTAAAACTCCTCTTTATTATTATCGTCTGACCTCTTTTAGGTACTTTAGTTTTCCTTGTAATTAATATTAAATTGTGATCACTGCAGCCTACACTAATTGACAAGGCATTAGAGCATAATGTTCTTGCATTAGTAAACACCAGATCTATACAGGTAGCAGATTGTATCCCATCAATCCTATAGTTAACTCTTGTTGTTGTCTTTACCAATTGCACCAAGTTACACGTATCAGTTATCGCTTTTAACTTGTCTTTCAATGCACTACTTTTGACACTCCAATCAATATTTAAATCACCCAAGAAATAAATCTCATTATTTAAATCACAGACTCCATCCAACATTCCACAAATCTTGTCCAAATACTCTATTGGTGCATTCGGAGGTCTATAACAACAGCAAAATAATAATGATTTAACATGTGGTAACTGCATTTCTAACCACATGGCTTCCACTCCAGAACTGCCAAGATCTGGTCTTGCTCTCACAGGTAATTGTTCCTTAACATAAAATGCTACACCCCCACCATAAATATTTCTATCACGTCTGTATACTCTATATCCATCTATATTCAGTAACAAATTATCTATAGTTGCATCTAAATGAGTCTCTGATATTGCCAAAATATGTAGTTTATATTCATCACAAATTTCTTTAATATCCTGTGTCTTATTTCTTAAACTGCATATATTTAGATGACCCACATTTAATCCTTTATTAGAAAACGTTTTGACCATTGTCAAACACTTTAACTAACTCATCTTCTTTCATAGGTGTCCAACAGACTANGGATGGACCAGCCTCTGTTTGAGGGTATTGTTGGGTTTAAAGTTTACAGGGATGTTATGTTTGGAGAAGATTCTTCTCAGTTTCTCAGAGACTTCTGCCACATATGGGATGATGGTACCTCTGCGCCTGTTGTCCTTCTCTTTGCTGTTTGCTGCTGTGGATTCCTTTCTAGACTTCTTTGTTGATTTCACAAAGGCCCAGTTGGGGTATCTGCAGTTTTGGAGAGCTTTCTTAACGTGTTTCTCTTCCTTTTGCTTTCCCTCAGTCTTTGTGGGAATATTCTCTGCCCGATGGTGTAAAGTCCTGATAACTGACATTTTGTGCTCCAGTGGATAATGTGAGTCGAAATGCAAATACTGGTCTGTGTGGGTCGGTTTCCTGTAGACTTCAATGCTGAGACTTCCATCCTCTTCAATTTGCACAGCACAGTCCAAGAAGGGCAGTTTATTGTGTGCGTCCTCCCTGGTGAACTTGATGTTCTTGCGTCCACAGTGTTAATGTACCTGGTGAAGCCTTCTACTTCCTGCGTGAGAATTTTGACCCATGTGTCGTCCACATACCTGAACCAGTGTGTTGTTCCATTGTAGGAGTTCAATGCTCTGGTTTCCACTTCCTCCATGTAGATGTTGGCGACAATAGGTGATACTGGGGAGCCCATGGCACATCCATGTTTCTGCCGATAAAACTTGTCGTTGTGTTTGAAATAGGTGGTGGAAAGGCAAAGGTCTAGGAGGGTGCAGATCTGGTCTGGAGTCAGTTTTGTCCTCTTGGTTAAGGAATCATCTTGTTCCAGCCTATTCCAGACCGCTTCTACTGCTTCAGCCGTGGGTATACAAGTGAAGAGTGAAGTGACATCAAACGAGACAATGGTTTCACCTGGAGCCAGTTTGAGATCTTGAACTTTTCTGGCAAAATCCACTGAGTTCTGTATGTGATGTGAGGTTTTTCCAACCAGGGGGGCCAAGATGGTGGAGAGATGTTTTGCAATGTTGTATGTGACCGAGTTGATGCTGCTGCTGATGGGTCTGAGTGGTGTTCCTTCCTTGTGAATCTTTGGAAGACCATATATACATGGGATTCAGGGTTGTTATCCCTGAAAAACTGCATGACAGGTTATTGTCAGAGCTACACGATAGCCATTGGGGAGTGGTGAAAATGAAGTCGCTCTCCCGCAGTTTGTTTTGGTGGCCTACTCTGGATGAGGATATTGAAAATGAGGCTAACCAGTGTGAAGTTTGTAAGCACCAGCGTAGCATGCCAGCCACAGCACCTGTCCACACCAAAGACTGTATATATAAGATGGACGGATAACGCCCACTTCTTTGCGTGGCCGTGGGTCAAGCCAGAAATAGGCGGTTCCCTCCACTTCTGTCTTGGCTGTGTAATTTGCATAATTCGTGTCGTCACTACCGAAAAACCTCAAAATGGGCGAAAAGGTGGAGCTGAGGGTGGCGCAACAAACGGAAATGATGTAACCTGGTTGTAGCCTGATTGTAGCCAGCTTACCCGAAGTTGGCATCTAAGCTAACGGAGCTAACCACGGAGGTAGCAATCTAGCTAACCTGGAGCTAGGGAGCTAAAGCCGAACCTCATACTGGAGTCTGTAGCTGACGGAGGAGGATCGCGGGGGATTTTCCCAGCAAACACAATCATCTGGAAAAAAAACAATTGGTAAGTTAATATGTAACTAGAAAAAAGCCGTTTCTGAAATTATCTTTTTTTTTTCAGGCTGATATCTTAATGTCCTTCTGTTTAATGGTGTGGAAACGGTTTTCCACACGTGTGTTGATTATTGTTGCTGGTGAGCTGCTGCCCATCTTGGCCAGGACTCTCTTTTGAATGAGTTTTTAATCTAAATGTTTTTTTTCTGTTTAATAAACGGTTAAATGATTAAAAAAATAAAAAGGCAATTTTTCAGTATTTTTGTACTCAGTGTTTGAGATAAGTCATCAAGCTAAGTGACTTATTAAAGTTAATTTTTTAATACTTATTATCCATTTACAAAAACTGTTGTCACAAGTGAAGTAGCATTTATTCTGTATTCTTAGTACAGTTCCCAAGAAGAGATATACAGATAAAATAAACACAATATGACTCGCTAAAACCAACAGGCTCATGAGACATGAGAACAACAAAGGACAACACTAACAGTAATGTGAAAATAAAGGTAAAGACGGGTATATATATATAGAGAGAGATGACTAAATTAGCGTAACTCAGCATGATCTAAAAAAGGAATGTGCCATAGCTGATTAACAACAGCTACCATTAACGATTTCTTTTACTTTGACCCTATTCAATTCTGCAAAGTATGTCAGAATTTTATGAATCATTAATTGAGGTCTGGGAGGTTAAAAGTTTCACAGTCATTTATTATAACACTTTATTTTCATAGATCTGTGACAAGGTCACCACGGCTGCCTGGACATCCACGACATCGGTTACACAAAGCAGAAAACGTAAGTAACTGTCTCCATAACTACATGTAGAATAGTAATAGTAATGTACTTTCAACAGATTGGTCTGTTGAGCTGTCATATTACTTTTTTCTCTCTGGTTAATTATATTATTTTTTTCTCTGTCATTACTTATATATGTTTTTGTATCAACAGCCATTTAGATCATCAGAGACAGCTACGTGAGGCGTGGTGCCCAGAGAGCTGCACAAACCACTGGAGACAACCTTGGCCTCTCTGAAGCCCGTGTCTCCTGGTTCGGTAGGGGTGGACTGCGCTGGAAAGACCTTCTTTTTCCACTCTCTGTGAGGAAGAGCAGCTCCTGATGTCCTCATCCGTTGTGGCGGCAACAAAGAAAGCAAAAGCACAAACATATCCCAGACTGTTATCCCTGATGTGTTATTGATGTCATTTTGTTTAATAATTCCATCTGTAGCCAAACCCCTGCTGACAATGTTCTTCCCCCTCAACCATGTATTCCTCTCTAAAAGACTGTGCAGCTCTCTGGACCTCTTTTATGCATTTTTATTTTTAATTTCTATAAATTTAATGACAGTCATGTTACATTAAAAATGTTTGTAAAAAACAAACTTTTTTCCTCAACTACTGGAATTTCTTTGAGTGCTGCAAAATGGGAGGAAGCTTTGTGTAAAGATCTTAATATTAAAATAAACCTTGGAGGCTCCAACATTAGCAAATCAAATAATTAACTAAATTACTAAGTTTGAAGATATTTTTTACAGATATTGGGAATAATTAATTGGTGTGTAAAAAAACCAAACTTAAATCATTTGTCATTTTTTTATTGAAATAACACCAAAATAAAATAACAGAGCAGCACCTGTGGTGAACACTTCAAACGAGACTAGATTATTCTATTAGGGCAAATTAATTTGTGTCAATATTTCTACACTAGATGGGTCAGAATTAAAGAAGCCTTAAGCAGGATTCAAGTTTAGACTTGTGTGTTAATGTATGGGTGAGTTAGTGGTTGCTACAATAAAACAGGTTCTAGTTAAATAAAATAAAAAGTGTAAAACTTCAAACATTTTTATTAATCAGCTTTTGTTGTAGTTCAGAGAATTGCAATTTCTCTATTTCTGCCCTCAGCTGCAAAAGGAGCTCCTCTCACCCTGCNCCACCTCTTCATTAAATCTCCCACACCCACATACACTTGCTCTCTGCAATGCCGTCATCACTGGCATCCACACGGCGGAATTCTTTTTCCATCTCCGGAAATTATAGTATTAATATTGGTTATCATTTTTGATTAACCAACCATCAGTAATTATTATACCACAACTTATATTTCAACAGCCTTTCACAAATTAGGAATCAGTTCCAATGTAAATCAGTTCACACTTCTCTCCTTTACTGTAAAATTAAATCTCAGTCTTCAAGATGTTATGGAAAATCATCACAAATACCAGTTCAAGTCATATTAATAGACGCACCATCCCTACCTTCAGTCTGTATCTTCTTTCAAACTTTCTTTTCTCTCAGGTTTCTTCGTCTTTTTGAAAAAAGTCAGCCTCTAGGTGCTCCATGAACCATCTGGTCTCTCCTCTTCAGCCTTATCTCCTCCCCACTTTATTTCATATCAGGTTCAATCACCGATTTAAAGTAAGTCTCAGCCTCCAAATGCTCTGTGAACCGTCTCGTCTCTCCTTTGTAAGTCAGAATAAGAGTAGCTGGGTGAATAATTCCATGTTTTACACCAGCTTTCCATAATCCAGTCCTTACATCCCGAAAGCGTGCTCTGGCTCTTGCCGTCTCCGCAGTGAAGTCGGGAAATATTCTCAACTTCATTCCCCTGATGTCAAAAACTTTTTCTTTTCTCGCCAGTCTTAAAATCTCATCTCTGCTCGTAATCCTTTGCATCCGAACAATCATCTGGCGTTGATCAGCTTTATCCGCAGGCCCCACTCTGTGCGCAATCTCCACTTCAAGTGCGCACTGCATCTTTCCATCAAACAACTCATGCAGTATTGTTGACACATACGCTGTTGGATTCCCACTCTCCACGCCATTCTTCAGACCAAGAATACGAATATTGTATTTCCGACTCATATTCTCCAATCGGTCCACCTTCTCCTTTAAATTTGTATTCTCTTTTCTCAGTCTTTCGTTCGACTCATCCAAAAGCGTCACTCTGTTGTCCAAACTGTTTAATGACTCATCCATATCGCGCACTTTGTTAGCCCACTCTGCCACATCTTTTTTAATTGTTTCAAGTTCAGGTTGTATTTTATCTATCACCACCTTAATTTCTTCTCTTAAGATCGCTCTTATTAACTCAGGTAGCTCACCCGACTCCATTCTGCTTGTCACACTGATTTCTTGCACCTGTTCAGAGAGATCAAGATTGCTCTGCTTTGTTTGTAACCTCGTCTTCTTCTTAGGCATATCTCGGCTCTCAACTTTATCACCTCAATTTTCACCAACTGTGGTCATCACTCATCCACTCTTCAACTTTAAATAACCGTCATTTTATCACAATTTCCGATCAAAAGATCAACATCTTGCCTTCCTCCGCATATCACGACCTCTCAGCCTTGACGCATGCGCAAATAGGTTCATACAAAAACTCTGTTGCGCAAGAACATTGCGTCAGCAAGCTTCGGAAAAGGTGAAGACCTTGACTTCGATGAAAACGAAGAAAGCTTTGAAGCGTATTTGGAAAGGTTAGAGCTGTTCTTTATGGGGTTAGGGTTAACTAAATTCTGGCGAGGAGAGGGCTAAGGCAGTGTTTTTGACTGAGGTTGGCAAGAAGAACCACACGCTGCTAATGGACTTGTGTGCACCAGCAAAGCCGGCGGAGAAAAAGCTAGAAGAGCTACTCGGGCTAATGCGTGCACATTTTGTACCCAAGACCAACTTCATTGCAGAAAGATACAAGTTTAACACAAGGAACCAGAACAGGAGTCAATAAGTGAGTACATGGCTAGCCTGAGGAAGCTAGCAGCCACGAGCAATTTTTTTCCTTGATGATGCTCTGAGAGACAGATTTGTTTGCGGGGTTACAAGTGCTGAGCTCCGCGACCGCTTGTTAAATGCAGCTCACACTAAAGACCTGACGCTGGCAGCGGCATATGAAATGGGACTAGCTCACGAGGTTGTGTCGGAAATTATATTTTTTACCTGTTGTGCCTTTAATTTTAGAATTTAGCATCCAGTTAATCTGATATATTAATCACTTTTCTTTCCAGGTTTATTGATACACACGTGATTCTTGTACTCTTTATTGATCTGCATTTAACCATGATTTATGCATGTTTACATCAAGCTGTGAGTTCCAGCTAAAGCAAGAAGGTTTTAATCTCATGTGAAGGTCTGGTTCTGGTGTCATAAAACTGTGCAAAGGGAGGTGAGGATTCTCTGACCTAGGAAATAGATAAGACAGGAGAAAGTTTAGACCAGATGGCTTCATTCCTGGAGCCAGAGATCATAAATATGTCGGTTACCAAGGGATACGAAAGTTAGGACCTTGAAGGGAGGTACCAGGCGGAACCAGGTTCTGCAGAAGGAATAAAATCTGTGTGCATGCTGTGAAACTTCAGATTCGCCATTATACGAGGGGAGATGGACATAATCTCCCCGAATGTACATCGGGTTACAATAAAAGATGATTGAGTGAAATAAAGAGTTTACGTTGATTGCAACGAGGCGGTATTTTATGGCTCGTTCTTTGTTCGGTCAGAAGATTTTAACGAACTGGGAGTGTGGAAAAACAGCGAGAAGTCAAATGCTGAAACAGCTCGGAGGAGAGAAGAAGGCCGGAACCATCATCACACGGGCCTGAGAGGAGTGACGTCAGACGAGCTGCTGGAACATCATATTCTTTGACCAAAATACATCAGAGAACAGAAAGAGACAGAAACACCATATTTTTTCCACAACAGTAACAAAACAAAATGCCCAGCAGTGGTCCCAGAAGACCGTCAAAGCTAATGCCATCTCAAAGGCAGGTGCAAATAAGAAGGAAGAGCACAGTAAACAATGCTACAGATGTGCTGGCCATGGACATAGTCCAGGTGAATGTCTATTTAAAGACGTGGAATGCCGGGCATGTAAAAAAAAAAGGACACATTGCTAAGGCTTGCAGATCTAAACCCGAAGAGAAGAAGGACAAGCAGACGAAATGGACGAAGCACCTGGATGCCACAGCTGAGCAACGGGACAACTACCAGGATAAAGGCAGCGACATTCGAACTGGGAAGGACAAACCACCAGATGACCAGCCTACGAATGTCTGTTCTTCAGAGGAGGAAGCTTCCACCGCGCCTGCTGGACCACAGCCAACAGCCAAAAGATCCATGACTAAAACAAAACCAGGTTTTGTCACAGAGTACCAGGCAGGTAACGTCAGAGATGTAGAGCTGTTTTCAGGAGAAGCTGAAGGTGTGGACATTGACTCAGAAGATGATACAGATTGTGAAACCTTACTATGTGTACCTAAGGGTAAATGATAAACGAATGAAAATGGAGGTAGATACAGGGGCAGCTGTGTCTGTGATCTCAGAAACATACGTATAGGCGTAGATTTAAGAAACTTAAGTTAATGCCTACAAATTGTGTGTTGAGAACATACATCAGTCACTGAGACTGAGAGGGAGTATTTCTGTTACTGCTAAATGTAATGGGGTCACTCGTGTACTCCGACTACTGGTAGTCGAGGGTAATGGTCCACCCTTACTGGGAAGAGACTGGATCAAAACATTAAAACTGAACTGGTCATTTGTGAACAGAGTAGCACCTGAGAGTTTTGAAGAGCTTTGTAGCAGATATCCAGAAGTATTTCAGCCAAGTTTAGGCAAAGTGAAAGGGATCAAAGCAAAACTACATGTTGTACCGGGGGCGATTCCCAAGTTTTGTAAACCCCGTACAGTGCCTTATGCTCTCAGAGAGGCAGTCGAAGCTCGGCTAAATAAAATGGAGGCTGATGGGGTGATTACACCTATAAACTACAGTGAGTGGGCGGCACCCACTGTAAATATTCCAAAAGTTGACCATACAGTGAGGATTTGTGGGGACTACAAAGTGTCGATCAACCCATGGCTTGAAGTGTACCCCATACCAAAACCACAAGATTTGTTCACAAAGCTTGCAGGAGGTGAGAGGTTCACCAAACTTGACTTGTCACAATGCCAGCAGGTAGAGCTAGATGATGGTTCTAAACAGTACTTAGCCATCAACACACATAAAGGGCTCTACCAAGTAAACAGACTGCCATATGGTGTGGCCAGTGCACCATATTCCAAAAGTTAATGGATCAAGTATTGCAAGGCATAGATGGTGTCATCTGTTACTTGGATGATATCTTGATTACGGGGCAGGACACAGAGTCACACATGAAAGATTTGGAAGAAGTTTTAAAAAGACTCCAAGGTCACAACCTCAGAGTCAACAAGGAGAAATGTGCTTTTTTCCAGCACAGTGTGTCTTACTTAGGGCATGTTATTGATGCAGAGGGTATACACCCATTACAAGGGAAATGTGAGGCTATTGCAAATGCAGCCGTTCCCACTACCACTACTGAACTCAAGTCATTCTTGTCCTTGTTAAGTTATTATGCAAGTTCATTCCTAACCTTTCAACTCTGTTTGCACCCATGACGGGTTTGCTACAAAACGATGTGAAATGGGAATGGTCAACATCGTGTCAGAAGGCATTTGAGGAAGCTAAAAAGCAGCTTCTCTCCAGCCATGTCCTTGTACATTACAACCCAGATCTACATCTCATATTAGCATGTGATGCTTCACCTGTAGGAATAGGAGCGGTGATCTCTCATAAAATGCCTGACGGTAGCGAAAAACCGGTCGCTTTTGCTTCTCGCATGCTGACCAAAGCTGAAAAAAACTACTCACAGATTGAAAAGGAAGCTTTAGGCTTAGTTTTTGGGGTAATGAAGTTTCACGAGTACTTGTTTGGCCGAAGGTTTACACTGATTACTGTTCACAAACCTTTACTGAAGATTTTGTGCCCCAAGACAGGTGTACCTCCTTAAGCAGCGGCTAGAATGCAAAGATGGGCCCTAATACTAGCTGCTTATACCTATGAGATTCAATACAAACCCTCAGGACAACATGGTAATGCAGATGCATTATTGAGACTGCCAATAATAGACAATAGTTTCCCGAAGCCAAACCCGGTTTTAAGAGTGTCTTATTTAGACAGTTTGCCAATAACTGCAAAAGACGTAGCTCAGGAAACAGAGCAAGACCTTGTACTCTCTAAAGTAAAACAGTATGTGATGTCCGGTTGGCCTAAGCATGTTCCAGATGAGGAGTTACAGCCATACGTGAAATGCAAGTTTGATCTAACAGTGGAACATGACTGTGTACATTGGGGATTCAGGGTTATCCAAGGGTTTAAAATGAAGGCAACTGGACTTCTTTAGTTTCTTGAAGACGTTTCGCTTCTCATCCGAGGAGCTTTGTCAATTCTGACTGGAATATGGGAGGGTCGATCTTATAAACTGTAGCTGTCTATTGTTACTCAACAAGCAGCATCTGCCTGTGAATACCCCTCCTCCCTACCTCTTGATGAGTCGTTAGCATCGTTAGCCTCTATTGTTTGTGAGTCGTATTGATTAGATGCAGGAGGGTGTGAACTGGACTGAAACTGTTTTGGAATTTGGTTCAAAGCTGCATTGTAGGTGCTGGAAAGGTGAAACCTGAGTCCTCCTCCTCTATTTAAGGATGGTTTCTCCATTTTGACATAGATTGCTTCCTTCACTCCTCTCTCAAACCATCTATCTTCTCTGTCCAGAATGTGGACTTTGTCATCTTCAAAGGTGTGACCCTTGTCCTTCAGGTGTAGGTGGACTGCAGAGTCTTGGCCTGAAGAGGTGGCTCTCCTGTGCTGTGCCATGCGCTTGTGTAGTTGTTGTTTAGTTTCCCCTATGTAAAGGTCTGGACAGTCCTCACTGCATTGGACTGCATAAACTACGCCGATCCGCTTCTGTTTAGGTGTCTTGTCTTTTGGATGGACCAGCCTCTGTTTGAGGGTATTGTTGGGTTTAAAGTTTACAGGGATGTTATGTTTGGAGAAGATTCTTCTCAGTTTCTCAGAGACTTCTGCCACATATGGGATGATGGTACCTCTGCGCCTGTTGTCCTTCTCTTTGCTGTTTGCTGCTGTGGATTCCTTTCTAGACTTCTTTGTTGATTTCACAAAGGCCCAGTTGGGGTATCTGCAGTTTTGGAGAGCTTTCTTAACGTGTTTCTCTTCCTTTTGCTTTCCCTCAGTCTTTGTGGGAATATTCTCTGCCCGATGGTGTAAAGTCCTGATAACTGACATTTTGTGCTCCAGTGGATAATGTGAGTCGAAATGCAAATACTGGTCTGTGTGGGTCGGTTTCCTGTAGACTTCAATGCTGAGACTTCCATCCTCTTCAATTTGCACAGCACAGTCCAAGAAGGGCAGTTTATTGTGTGCGTCCTCCCTGGTGAACTTGATGTTCTTGCGTCCACAGTGTTAATGTACCTGGTGAAGCCTTCTACTTCCTGCGTGAGAATTTTGACCCATGTGTCGTCCACATACCTGAACCAGTGTGTTGTTCCATTGTAGGAGTTCAATGCTCTGGTTTCCACTTCCTCCATGTAGATGTTGGCGACAATAGGTGATACTGGGGAGCCCATGGCACATCCATGTTTCTGCCGATAAAACTTGTCGTTGTGTTTGAAATAGGTGGTGGAAAGGCAAAGGTCTAGGAGGGTGCAGATCTGGTCTGGAGTCAGTTTTGTCCTCTTGGTTAAGGAATCATCTTGTTCCAGCCTATTCCAGACCGCTTCTACTGCTTCAGCCGTGGGTATACAAGTGAAGAGTGAAGTGACATCAAACGAGACAATGGTTTCACCTGGAGCCAGTTTGAGATCTTGAACTTTTCTGGCAAAATCCACTGAGTTCTGTATGTGATGTGAGGTTTTTCCAACCAGGGGGGCCAAGATGGTGGAGAGATGTTTTGCAATGTTGTATGTGACCGAGTTGATGCTGCTGCTGATGGGTCTGAGTGGTGTTCCTTCCTTGTGAATCTTTGGAAGACCATATATACATGGGATTCAGGGTTGTTATCCCTGAAAAACTGCATGACAGGTTATTGTCAGAGCTACACGATAGCCATTGGGGAGTGGTGAAAATGAAGTCGCTCTCCCGCAGTTTGTTTTGGTGGCCTACTCTGGATGAGGATATTGAAAATGAGGCTAACCAGTGTGAAGTTTGTAAGCACCAGCGTAGCATGCCAGCCACAGCACCTGTCCACACCAAAGACTGTATATATAAGATGGACGGATAACGCCCACTTCTTTGCGTGGCCGTGGGTCAAGCCAGAAATAGGCGGTTCCCTCCACTTCTGTCTTGGCTGTGTAATTTGCATAATTCGTGTCGTCACTACCGAAAAACCTCAAAATGGGCGAAAAGGTGGAGCTGAGGGTGGCGCAACAAACGGAAATGATGTAACCTGGTTGTAGCCTGATTGTAGCCAGCTTACCCGAAGTTGGCATCTAAGCTAACGGAGCTAACCACGGAGGTAGCAATCTAGCTAACCTGGAGCTAGGGAGCTAAAGCCGAACCTCATACTGGAGTCTGTAGCTGACGGAGGAGGATCGCGGGGGATTTTCCCAGCAAACACAATCATCTGGAAAAAAAACAATTGGTAAGTTAATATGTAACTAGAAAAAAGCCGTTTCTGAAATTATCTTTTTTTTTTCAGGCTGATATCTTAATGTCCTTCTGTTTAATGGTGTGGAAACGGTTTTCCACACGTGTGTTGATTATTGTTGCTGGTGAGCTGCTGCCCATCTTGGCCAGGACTCTCTTTTGAATGAGTTTTTAATCTAAATGTTTTTTTTCTGTTTAATAAACGGTTAAATGATTAAAAAAATAAAAAGGCAATTTTTCAGTATTTTTGTACTCAGTGTTTGAGATAAGTCATCAAGCTAAGTGACTTATTAAAGTTAATTTTTTAATACTTATTATCCATTTACAAAAACTGTTGTCACAAGTGAAGTAGCATTTATTCTGTATTCTTAGTACAGTTCCCAAGAAGAGATATACAGATAAAATAAACACAATATGACTCGCTAAAACCAACAGGCTCATGAGACATGAGAACAACAAAGGACAACACTAACAGTAATGTGAAAATAAAGGTAAAGACGGGTATATATATATAGAGAGAGATGACTAAATTAGCGTAACTCAGCATGATCTAAAAAAGGAATGTGCCATAGCTGATTAACAACAGCTACCATTAACGATTTCTTTTACTTTGACCCTATTCAATTCTGCAAAGTATGTCAGAATTTTATGAATCATTAATTGAGGTCTGGGAGGTTAAAAGTTTCACAGTCATTTATTATAACACTTTATTTTCATAGATCTGTGACAAGGTCACCACGGCTGCCTGGACATCCACGACATCGGTTACACAAAGCAGAAAACGTAAGTAACTGTCTCCATAACTACATGTAGAATAGTAATAGTAATGTACTTTCAACAGATTGGTCTGTTGAGCTGTCATATTACTTTTTTCTCTCTGGTTAATTATATTATTTTTTTCTCTGTCATTACTTATATATGTTTTTGTATCAACAGCCATTTAGATCATCAGAGACAGCTACGTGAGGCGTGGTGCCCAGAGAGCTGCACAAACCACTGGAGACAACCTTGGCCTCTCTGAAGCCCGTGTCTCCTGGTTCGGTAGGGGTGGACTGCGCTGGAAAGACCTTCTTTTTCCACTCTCTGTGAGGAAGAGCAGCTCCTGATGTCCTCATCCGTTGTGGCGGCAACAAAGAAAGCAAAAGCACAAACATATCCCAGACTGTTATCCCTGATGTGTTATTGATGTCATTTTGTTTAATAATTCCATCTGTAGCCAAACCCCTGCTGACAATGTTCTTCCCCCTCAACCATGTATTCCTCTCTAAAAGACTGTGCAGCTCTCTGGACCTCTTTTATGCATTTTTATTTTTAATTTCTATAAATTTAATGACAGTCATGTTACATTAAAAATGTTTGTAAAAAACAAACTTTTTTCCTCAACTACTGGAATTTCTTTGAGTGCTGCAAAATGGGAGGAAGCTTTGTGTAAAGATCTTAATATTAAAATAAACCTTGGAGGCTCCAACATTAGCAAATCAAATAATTAACTAAATTACTAAGTTTGAAGATATTTTTTACAGATATTGGGAATAATTAATTGGTGTGTAAAAAAACCAAACTTAAATCATTTGTCATTTTTTTATTGAAATAACACCAAAATAAAATAACAGAGCAGCACCTGTGGTGAACACTTCAAACGAGACTAGATTATTCTATTAGGGCAAATTAATTTGTGTCAATATTTCTACACTAGATGGGTCAGAATTAAAGAAGCCTTAAGCAGGATTCAAGTTTAGACTTGTGTGTTAATGTATGGGTGAGTTAGTGGTTGCTACAATAAAACAGGTTCTAGTTAAATAAAATAAAAAGTGTAAAACTTCAAACATTTTTATTAATCAGCTTTTGTTGTAGTTCAGAGAATTGCAATTTCTCTATTTCTGCCCTCAGCTGCAAAAGGAGCTCCTCTCACCCTGCAAGAAAAGACATTCAGTCATGAAGGATGAATCTTTGTCTTATTTTCTACATGAATAATATGTTCATCTTTCCTTAGTCACTTATTCTCTTATCTCTCCTCCACCTGGCCACGCTCACTGTGCCTCAGTCTTGGTTTTCCAAACCATTTATCAATTATAAATGACATGTTAAACAGCTTTTTTTTATTTGTTGGGAAGGTAGTCCACACAGAAGGAACAATAGCAGACATTGAGAACAGCTACAAGTACCTTTGTATCCCACAAGCAAATGGCAACCTCAATGAGGCCGCAACGAAATGAGCCAAAGCCAAATATGAGTAAGAAGTCAACTCAGTGGCAAGAACAAGATTCAGGCAAGAAACAGCTATGCCTTGTCAGTAATCAGATATCCTGCAGGAAGAATAAGCTNAACAAGAGATTCAACTATTAGCTTTCTTATTTTATATGGCATATATTTTTTACAATGTCTAACCATAGCCATGTTCTTCCCCATTTTACTTAAAACCAATCCTAAATGACTATCCCACCCCAGCGTCTCATCCAGAACAACTCCTAGCAACTTTACCTCCTTAACCTGCTCAACTAGATTATTTCCAACTGACAATTTCAAACCGGAAGCTTCTCTTACAAAATAATTCGAACCTATTATCATACATTTTGTCTTCTCAGCATTAATCACCAACCTATTTTCAATAATCCAGTCTTCTAATAACTTTAGTTCCATTGCTAGAATTACATTCAGCTCGTCTGTATCTCTTCCTGACGCATATATTGTTGAATCATCTGCATATAACACCATCTTAGCACGATCAAGTGTACCAGGTAAATCATTCATAAAAACAGAAAATAATAATGGTCCTAAACAGCTTCCCTGCGGAACCCCGCATAAAAGTAACTTCCTCTCTGAATAACTTCCGTTAAACATCACTGTAAATTGTCTTTCAGTCAGATAGCTTTTAACCCACTTAACTGTGTTAAGGGTGCTCTGGTCTGCTGCGATCATAAATCTGGGTTATAAAACAGGTTGGGTTATCTTGGCTCGATATCGGGGACAAACGAGTGTGCTGCCTGTTGAATGAGACAAGTAGCCAATCAGAAAGTGGGATGATAAAAGAATGCTGCACGCTCCTTCTCCGCCATTGTTTGTTTACTTCAAAGTTACATTTGATCTCAAGAGGTTTTTGCAAGATTCCCGATCTGATCGGGAAACGTGTGTTTTTGTGAAATTGGTTCATGTGTAGTGTCACATTTTAAAAATCAACCGATATGAACCAGGCCCGACCAATGAGTTTTCATAAATCTGGTTTCACACACAGCGACACCTGGGAGCTTGTCAGAACAGCCAAAGTCAACGTTCACAACCGTCAAGCCTGGTTGTTGGCGCAGCACCAGTGGGTGCAATGCAGTGTCACCTCCACCCCCACATTTTCCCTGACTTATAAGTATATAGCATATAAACCACTGGCCTTCCAGCGGCCTCTTCCTGCCCCTTCGCAGACTCCTAAAACCCTATTAGGGCCGTTTTAGAGTCCAGCAGGGACCATAGCTTTGTGGCTTTCAGCCACAAGAGTTTAGGTCTGTCAGTTCTGCGCTGCACCCACAGTGTGATGTGAGAATCATTCCCCCATTAAAGAAGCTGGGCTTAAAAACCTAAAAACAGCCTCTGTGTCATAGTTAAAAAAACACAGATCAGTGTGTTGCCCTCTGGTGGAGAGGTGCCCCGTACGTCCCCCTTGTTAAACTGACAGAGGTGGCGTCACCTAATCTGGAAGTGATTTGACCAGGCAGTGATGCCATTGGCTGCAGTTCAACAAAGTGTGTGTGTGCGTGCATGCGTGTGTGTGTGTTAAAATCAACATGGCTGCAGATCTCTGGAGCAGTATCATGATGAGGTAATTTCCCTGAAGTTCAACCCCAGAAACCTAATAGACACACGTCTGCCTCCCTCCCTTCAGTCTTCTCATCCTTTTAATTCTCTTACTTCTGTCTTTCTGATCTTACCTCCAGACAGACACACACCATCAGTCACTGAGAATTTTCCCTTTTCTGACTCCTGACCTTCAATTCCATCATTTTCTTCACATATTTCTCCGTTTTCACCACCTCCTTTCTACTTCACATTGACTTAGTGTTTTGATATTGTCCTAGCTTTCAAATATGTAATCTTTGAGTTTTTAGATTTAAANGGCCAAAGGAAGAAATACTGACCACAGATGTTAAGACATGGAAACTTCTAACCATGCATGGAGGGTTCCACCCCAAGTCCAGCACCCAGACTGTACACCAGCCGTAAGGCAGGAGGCCGAGGACTAGTGACTGTGAGAGCCACTGTCCAGGATGAAACAGCCAAGATCCATAAGTACTTCAAGGACAAGGCCCCAACAGATGACATACTCAGTGAATGTCTCAGACAATGGTGAACAGGAGGTGCTGGAAATACCATCATGGGAGGACAAACCCCTACATGGGATGTACCACCAACAGATAACTGAAGTGGCTGAAATCCTACCAATGGCTAGAAAGAGCTGGTCTGAAGGACAGCACACAGGCACTCATCATATAAATGGTAAAATGGTAAATGGCCTGTATTTGTATAGCGCCTTCTTAGGGTTCTACAACTGCCCAAGGCGCTTCATAACACAATCAGTCATCCACCCATTCACACACATGCTGGTGGGGATTAGCTACATTGTAGCTACAGCTGCCTTGGGGCGCACTAACAGAGGCGGGGCCTGCCGTGCACTGGCGCCACCGGTCCCTCAGACCACCACCAGCAGGCAAGGCGGGTTAAGTGTCTTGCCCAAGGACACAACGACAGCGACAGACTGAGCGGGTTGCGAGCCTGCGACCTTCCGATTGCAAGGCGGCAACTTAACTCCTCTGCCACCATTGCCCTATATATATATATATATATATATATATATATATATATATATATATATATAAAAATTTAAATTATATATAATTTTAATGATGGTATTTGTTTAGAACCATAATGATGTTTTTTTAAATGTACGTGTGGCTGGCATCAACCA
The DNA here is from genome assembly GCA_006937985.1 of Aphyosemion australe. NCBI lineage: Eukaryota > Metazoa > Chordata > Actinopteri > Cyprinodontiformes > Nothobranchiidae > Aphyosemion > Aphyosemion australe. The sequence continues at coordinate 569,385 of SSNS01000109.1, read as the reverse complement.
TCCTGAGGGACTGAAGATGGAAATTAGTCCTGGCTATAATCTTGTGTATTTTCAAATGTGTAAAAACATGTACAGTACAAATAAACTAGGGCTTCATATGGTTTCTGAGCTGGACCAGTTCTAATGTGATTCAAATGCAAAAAAGGTGCTGAAACTAGCCTTTATTGGGCTTTCACAAATCAAATAAAGGTCTCATGAATCACAAACTGTTTTTTTAGGATACTGCTTTCAGTGTAGAATAGTTTAGTCTAAGTTTGATGTGTTTAAGTATTGTAGTTTTGAAATTAGAGCGAATCAAAATGGGTCAGGGGGTTGAAAAATTAGTTGGAATTACGCTTTATCTGTTTTTCCGAATGCTCGGTAGATAAAAGTTGAACAAAGTCTACGATGGTTGTAAACACACATTTTTAATAACGTTTAATAATGTTAAGAAAGTCCTGTGTTGAAAAACAACGTGGATAAGAAGTAAAATCCATAAATTATGATAGATTAGTTGTGTTTCATGGCCCCATTCAGTTCTGGAAAAAAATGGCGTCATTTCCATATATGATGTGGTTGTGCCCTGTGCCCACTCTCCGCCCCGTCCTACAAGCTGCTTGGATGACAAAGACAAGAAAACCTGGTCGGGTTGCTAAACTGCATAAGCGGGGTTTCTCTCAGCACGCCATCGCTGCTGAGGTGGGACGCATTAAGACAGTCATTTTAATTTTCTTTAATGATCCTGAGGGTTGTGGAAGAAAAAAAGTCAAGTGGAAGACCCAGAAACACTTCACCTGCACTGAGCCGGTTTATGACTCATACAGGACATTTGTCTCATTCAGAAAAACATGAAACCAACTTCCTGCCCTGTTGATTTTCTCCCAACCACTTTGCTTCTTAAGGTCTTTGACCAAATTGGCCCATGCATTGTGGATTTTATTAATCTATCTCTCCAATCTGGCTCTGGACCTTCTGTTTTCAAACATGCTGTTGTTGAATCGATCCTGAAAAAACCCAGTTTGGACTCCTCTCAGCCTAATAATTACAGACCCATTTCTAAATTGCCCTTTATCTCTAAAATCTTAGAAAAAGTTGTGGCTTTTCTGGAATTTCACAACTTTGAAAAATTCCAGTCTGGTTTTCGTAAAAAATCATTCAACAGAAACAGCTTTGCTTAAAGTTTCCAGTGACATCATGATGGCTGCAGACAACGGGGAATTTACAGTCTTAGTGTTGTTGGATCTTTCTGCAGCTTTTGACACTGTTGATCACATCATCTTAATTAACAGACTTCATGACTCGTTGGGAATCTCTGGAACTGTTCTAGACTGGTTCAGATCGTACCTTTCTAACAGAAGTTTCAGTGTCTGTATAAATCAAATCATGTCAGATTCCACAAACCTGTTCTGTGGGGTACCCCAAGGCACTGTTTTAGGTCCACTCCTGTTTTTATTATATATACACCCTCTTGGACAGATAATTGATGCTTTTCACAATGTCTCTTATCACCTATATGCAGATGACATTCAGCTGTACTGCTCCTTTAAGGATTCTGAGCTCCATAAACTGGCTGAACTACTAGCGTGCCTATCAGCGATCACTAGCTGGCTAGAGGATAACTTCCTTCAGTTAAACTCTGAAAAGACTGAATGTCTGATCATTGCCCCTGAGAGCATGGCTCCTCTGATTAGTCAACAACTTTGTCATTTAGCTTCTGCTGTCAAGTCAAACTTGAGAAATTTGGGTGTTTTTGACCAATCAATGTCTCTTGAAGGCCACTCAAAAACGCTGGTCAGAAACTGTTTTTATCACTTGAGAAATATCTCCAAACTGTGAAGGTTGGTGTCAAAACATGAACTTGAAATGGTTATCCATGCCTTTATCTCCTCTCGTCTAGATTACTGTAACACACTTTTCACACGTTTTAACAAAAAAGCCCTTGACCGCCTTCAGTTGGTCCAGAATTCTGCAGCGAGGCTCCTAACTGGAGCAAACAGAAGAGCTCACATCTCTCCTATTCTGATGTCTCTGCACTGGTTGCCCATTAACTTTAGAATTCATTTTAGAATCCTGACTAGAACTTTCAGGGCTCTACATGGTCAAGCTCCTCCTTATGTTACTGAACTGTTAAAGCCTTACGCTCCAACCCGAGCCCTCAGGTCCACAAACCAGAACTTCCTCGAAGTTCCAAAGACCAGATATAAAAGTCAAGGTGATCGCTCTTTCCAGGCTGTTGCACCCCGACTTTGGAATGAACTTCCTTCATCCTTACGTGTTACTGACAGTCTGGTCACCTTTAGAAAGCAGCTGAAGACCCTTTTGTTTAAAACTGCTTTTACTTAAACGTTTTGTGTTTTATTCCATTTTTAATTCAAATTTATAATTATCTCTCATTTGTTTTATCATTTTATAATTTTATGACTGTGTTTTCTGATTTTAATATTTTGTTGTTTTGTTTTAAGATCATTTTATGATGACTTTCTTGTGTTTTGTTGATCTTTGTGAAGCACTTTGTGATTCTTTTTCTGTGATAAGTGCTATACAAATAAAATGTACTTACTTACTTGCCACACAAGCAAAGAGCAGCGCGTGTCCATGCCAGGAATGACTTTCATTCTGTGTGTGAAACAAGTTTGCAGGGTAGTAATTTGTATCATTATGTTATTTATGAATGAATGGGTGTGCACAGAAATCCATTATGTAAGAAAAGTTGTCATAATCTGTGTCCATTTATGCTGTTTTAGTTTTCACTCAGTTCTCCTCTTAACCAGCACACCTGTCATTAATCACCATTAAGCACACCTGTTCCTCGTCTCCCTTCACCTTCCTCCATATATTTAGGCGCTGTGACTTTCACTCACATAGTTGGTTCTTTGACGTTTAGATGTAGGCATGTAGTTATACCTGCCCATGTGTTCCTATGTTCCAGTTTATCTTACCTTAAAGCCTTTTTAATTTTACCTGGTGCCTGGAGATCACTCATGTGATCTGGGTCCTTCGCCACACCAATTCATCACATAAATGGGATGACAATGAGACACTGTTGCTTCCATTTTCATCTGTATGCTATAAAATTCAAAAGCAAGACTTACTGAGTTGTCTCCAAACTCATGTGTCATTAGACTTTTAATCTCATTTACACAATAACTTATGTGTTTAATGTTTTTTGTTTATTTCTTGTTTCATTTGATTTTAATTCACAAGTGGAAACCTCAACACAGTCCTCAACCCAACAATGGGTAGCTCAACAAACCCATCACATAACAAACTGACATTGACCAGAATCATGAAACAATACATGGCAAATATTGGTATTGGTGATAGTTGGAGGCTACAAATCAAGGGAATACATACTTCTACATCCATACATCAAATTTCACAAGTTGACTACTTTCTCTCCAGTCATATTCAATCAAGCTCCAGCTCCCATTAGCTTTATATTGCACAAGAATACAAAAACAAAATCAAGCCAAAGATTGAAGTTCAGCACACCTCTACTCCAAGACAAAATCTTGATTTATTTTGAAGGAAACAATGGACATTACTTGTGGGGAGAAATAATATAATAAACACATCGCAAACTCTCATCTGAGAAATCACTAAATCAGTGTTAAGAGGGAAAATATTCTCCTACTCCTCGTTCAAAAAGAAAAAGAAATAAAACAATTACACAACTCATCTGCAACTTATCCCACAGAACAAATAATGAAAGAAATTAGACACACCAAAATCAACTCAACAGCATCATTAATAATAAACACAATTTATCTTACAAAAACTACAATGTAACCAGTACAAAACCAATGAGAAATCCATCAAAAAGAAAATCAACTTAAATGTAACAAGGAAAGGTTTGTTATTACAACAAAGACTTGACAGGAAACATCACCCTAACAGTCATCAATAGGCTATATAGTATCTATTGATGGAAATTAAAAGGATTGATAAAAATTTATATAAAAAGTTTCCCTTTCTTTTATATTTTAGCCAATCACATAACTTAAGCTACGTTCACACTGCAGGCAAAAGGGCATCAAACACACATTTTGACCTGCCTGTGACCCAGATGGAAAACTGAGCGCTATCGCAGATCTTTCACCCCCTCTGCTGTAAGAGTGTATAACTCCTCAGTTTAAGCTGTACTGGTATCATCCTGGTACACAATAACACCAATGCAATATTCATGTGTTCTATACTTGTGCAATACCGGATTCACATTGTTGTCTGTGTCTCTTACAGTATGCTGCATAGTGTTGGTACCAAGTTTGTTTTTATCTTTTATTTGTGGTTTTTTAGTGATTTAAGATTACAATACTAGATTACTGCCTATGTGTATATACATGTACCCTTGTTTTTTTTTATCTTCTTCTAATTACTTTTTGAGTGGTGCTGCTGTGACAAGTAAATTTCCCCACTGAGGGATCAATAAAGTCTATTCTATTCTATATCTGATTTTTTTGTGACAGTCTGAACAGCACAGATCCGATTTTTCCTAATCCGATCCAGGTCGTTTCAATATGTAGTACTGATTCCGACACTTATGCGAATTTTTTGAAAGCAACTGCAGTCTGAATGATCATTAAATCCACCTCCTACGTCACTGCTCAGCGGAGGTGAGCGTCGTGTCAGGACATTCCTGAGGAGCGCTGAAGAGCAGCGCTGACAGAGGGATTCAGGGGTCTGTGGGACATCCTGTCAAGTTTTGGAATTAAAAATACAAGAAAGCATGAGAGCGGGAGGTGCTGCTGGAGCCAAGCGTCTCTCCGGTCTCGGTCTCCGTGACGGGGCGGGGGGTTCTCCGTGGATGAACTTAATACGAAACATTTTCAGGGAATACTAACTCTGGAAGATGGCAGGAATAAGGAGTAAAATAGTTTATAGTTAACAGTTTCCAGTCCAAAATGGGAGACTTGACAGGTGTGATCCTGAGATTGTAGCTGAACTGTCAGTGAAGGCTTTCACATCACAACTCCACAATGAAGTAATTTTCATTTTAAAAGCGGGGTGGACATATGGCTTGAGTGGTGGTGGTGGGGTGTCCAAGAATCCGATTTTCACACTAATTTTTAGAATGTATGGTGACTAAACTTCATTAAAACAAAACTAACATGACATTCTACCTCATTTCAGTAAAAATAAGTAGAAACTGTGAAAGGATCCAAACGAAAAAGTGAGTGGGACATGTCCCCTCTGTCCCCCCCTAAAACTACACCCATGCAACTCCACCTCTCCTGGTTCTGACTGACTTCTTGTCTTCTGCACATGCGGAGCCATGAAGCATTCACACTGGAGTGTGTTTGATGTTGCATTTCAGTTATAATGTGAACAGCCACACAAAAAAATTGGATTTACTCAAAAAATCGAAATTGAGCATCAAGACCTGCAGTGTGACCATAGCCTTTAATACTAAAGCTGCTTTGTGCTGGACCAATCACGTGGCTGGAATGGAGGCCCACAGAAGCCTGACTCCTAACAGCTAATGCAGCTCTAGCCTCTTACTTCAGTGGATCTACCACTTTTGTCCCACAGACTCCAGCACTTTGAAAATGCTGAACGAGAGCGTCTCTTGTAGGTAGTGTTGGCATTTGTTTCTGAGACACCAGCTGTTGACGCCAAGTTCAGGAGGTGGCGGGCACAGGGATGATGCTGTGGCAGTTGGTAATCTAGGCCGTCACCTTCATCCAACATGGCTCCAGCTTCAACAAACCCAAGATCCACATTTTCCTCTTCATCCTCGCTGTTCTTTTTCTCAAAAGGTTCTTTGTTCTTTTCATCCAGATTTCCAAAGACTCAAAAAGCTTTAATAAATGTTGAGCCATTATCAGTAGTTAAATATTTTTATTCAAGAAAATACGTTTCTCCAAGTTTTTGCCATTGAGGCGATTATGCTTTTTTGATGCAATTTCTCCAGCTTTAGAGAACACTCGCTCACATGGGACAGATGAAGCTGGAGTGCACGAGAACTGCTGTGACAGGCAGAAGAGGCGTGGATACGTGTGTCTTTGGTTTCCCCAGTGTTTTAAAGGATCCTGGAATCTGGGAATGTTCATTTCTGCCAGGAATTTCTGGACCTCAACGATGGAATTGGTTGTGGCTATCAATTGTGTTCTGCCTACCAACTTCCTCGTCCAGCTTCTGCCACATCTAAAAAACAACAAACTGACATTTACTTTTTCATCAGTTACAAATCAGTACATGATTTGCAAACCAACAAATGCATAAATAAACTGATAAAACTGGATAAAATGCCTGAAGAGGGTGCTGGTAACTGTTGAGAAGAAGGTCCAGGTCGGGGCTCAGTTGATGTGCACCCAGTTAAAGCTGCACATTCTGACTTCAGTCTAGAAACTGCTTCACCACATTCGGAGGAACTATGGAAACAGAGTTGTTTAAATCTTGGGTCCAGAAGTGTTGATAGGGTCAATACACTTAAAGACTCCAGGTTGGAAACAGTGTGTCTCGTTGCTTAAGGGGTTCATGGAGGTGTATTGCTGCCTGTGTGTATAAAAACACTCTCCCCCTCTACTGTTTCAGGTCCTGATGGGATAGAGTCTAGGTTTATTAAATTAGCCTCTGATGTTCTTGCTTATCCTCTCTCGATTCCTTTTAATCTATCATTTGATACTTGTTCAGTCCCAAAGGAGTGGAAATGCACCAAGATTTTTCCGTTATTTAAGGGTGGTGACTCATGTGAACCTAACAACTACAGACCAATCGCAATAATTAATGTTGTGGTTAAAATCTTTGAAATATTTGTATTTAATCAGCTTTCTAGTCATATTGATGAAAACAACTTATTATCCCCCTATCAGTCAGGATTCAGAAAACATTTCTCCACCACCACTGCTCTGTTGAAACTTACCAATGATATATATTATGATTTTGATAATAGCCAGGCAACTGGTGCTATATTTTAGATCTAACTAAGGCATTTGATTTGGTTGATCATTATTTGCTCCTTGACAAATTATATTCTTTTGGCTTATCTAGGACTTCTTAACGCTGGTTTAACTCATTCTTTCACAATCGTTCTCAAATCAGTTTTTAATGAGTGTCAGTCAAAACAACGGGGAGTTGTGAGAGGTGTTCCTCAAGGTTCTTCCCTTGGGCCTCTTTTATTTTCGATTTTTATTAATGATATGCCTCTGTGCTGTTCCTCGTCCATCCATCCATCCATCCATCCATTTTCTCCCGCTTATCCGGAGTCAGGTCGCGGGGGCAGCAGCCTAAGGAGGGTAGCCCAGACCTCCCTCTCCCCAGCCACTTGGGCCAGCTCCTCCGGGGGAATCCCAAGGCGTTCCCAGGCCAGCCGAGAGACATAATCTCTCCAGCGTGTCCTGGGTCTTCCTTTGGGTCTCCTCCCGGTTGGACGTGCCCGGAAAACCTCACCAGGGAGGCGTCCAGGAGGCATCCTAATCAGATGCCCGAGCCACCTCAACTGGCTCCTCTCGATGTGGAGGAGCAGCGGGTCTACTCCAAGCCCCTCCCGGATGGCCGAGCTTCTCACCCTATCTCTAAGGGAGAGAGTCCAGCCACCCTGCGAAGAAAACTCATTTTGGCCGCTTGTATCCGTGATCTCGTTCTTTCGGTCACTACCCAAAGCTCGTGACCATAGGTGAGGGTAGGAACGTAGATCGACCGGTAAATTGAGAGCTTCGCCTTTCGGCTCAGCTCTCTCTTCACCACGACAGACCGGTACAACGCCCGCATCACTGCAGACGCAGCACCAATCCGCCTATCGATCTCACGCTCCACCCTTCCCTCACTCGTGAACAAGACCCCGAGATACTTAAACTCCTCCACTTGGGGCAGGACCTCATCCCTGACCTGGAGAAGGCATTCTACCCTTTTCCGACTCAAGACCATGGTCTCGGATTTAGAGGAGCTGATTCTCATCCCAGCTGCTTCACACCCAGCTGCAAACTGCTCCAGCGAAAGCCGGAGATCTGCTGTTCCTCGTGTTCTATTCATTTATATGCTGATGACACTGTCTTATACTGCACAAAACCCAGCATAATTGAAATTCAGGCATCTCTTCAGTTTAATTTCAATAGCGTTCAACACTGGCTAGCTTCCAATAAGCTGCTTTTAAATAAATCAAAATCATATTTTATGTTGTTTAGAAGACATAATTCCTCTACTTCTATTGATAATGTAAATCTACATTTTCTAGATCTGTCTCTGATGAAAACCTCTGATTCACTTAAATATTTGGGTGTTTGGCTAGATCCTACCCTCTCGTTTATGACTCATATACACATTGTCGTAAATAAAATCAATCTAAAAATCCTATACAGTTCAATTAGGTGATTTATCAGTAAGAAAACGTATTGTCACTCAGCTTCTGTTACCATTGTTAGATTATGCTGACATAGTCTATCGATATTATTTATAAAAGTTTATGTCGTTTTGTTTTACCTTGTCCATTTTGTACCCATCATTATCACATGTATGCTCGTCTGTCCTGGCTCTCTGCTGAAGCTAGGAGGAAATTTCATTGGTTGTTGTTTTTATTTAAGTGTTAATTTTAATTTTTCTTACTATTTAACCACTTTATTAATACCATTCTCGTCTCAGTATAATATTCGCAGAACTTCTTATATTTTGTTTGTGATTCCCCGTTTTAAAACTGAATCAGGGAAGCTGGCTTTTTCTGTCAAAGCTCCAACTGAGTGGAATAATTTACCTGTTGTTTTAAGATCTACTACTTCGTTTTGGCAATTTAGAACCTTGGTCTATGAACATTTAACACCTACCTGTATTTGTTTTTGCATTTTTTTATGTATTATTATTTTGAGCCAAATTTATTTTATTCTAAATTACTTTTTTGCATAATTTGTCTTTGTACCAGTCTGTTGCGCCGTATGTATGTTTTGTTTATATGTTATTTTGAATATTCAAGTGAAAGTATTTTTGTATATATGATCACACAATTTATTATACACTGCTCACAAAAATTAAAGGAACACTTTTTTATTGGGCATGGCATGAAATCAATTAAACCTGTCTGATAATTTTCTGGTTGATTAAGCAGCTGAGGGCATTGTTAATCACTTTCAGCTGTATTGGTGTTCATGGACTTAACGACAGGTGCACTAAAGTGGCAACAATTACAAAACCCTCAAAACAGGACTGGTTTAACATGTGGAGGTCATTTCAAGTTTCTCCCTCTTGGTCTTTTTTGGCTGGTTTTCCACTCGTGCTAGTTTTGGCTTGAGTAATTATCTCTACTGGCAGCATGAGGCGATTCCTTAACCCTACAGAAGTTGCACAGGTTGTCCAACTTCTCCAGGATGGCACATCCACACGTGCTGCAGCAAGAAGGTTTAATGCGTCTCCCAGCACAATCTCCAGAACATGGAGGAGATTTCAGGAGACTGGCGGTTATTCTCGGAGAGCTGAACAGGGCCGTAGAAGGTCCACAACCCATCAGCAGGACCGATACCTGCTCCTTTGTGCAAGGCGGAACAGGCTGAGCACTGCTCGTGCCCTACAGAATGACCTCCAGAGGGCCACTGGTGTGAATGTCTCTACCCAAACAATCAGGAACAGACTTCATGAAGATGGCCTGAGGGCCCGACGTCCTGTAGTGGGCCCTGTGCTCACTGCCCAGCACTGTAGAGCTCGACTGGCATTTGCTCAAGAACACCAGAATTGGCAAGTCCGCCACTGGCGCCCTGTACTTTTTACAGACGAGAGCAGGTTCACCCTGAGCACCTGTGATAGACGTGAAAGAGTCTGGAGAAGACAAGGAGAACGTTATGCTGCCTGCAACGTCGTTCAACATGACAGGTTTGGTGGTGGGTCAGTGATGGTCTGGGGAGGCATATCCATGGAGGGACGCACAGACCTCTACTGCCTAGGAAATGGTGCTCTGACTGCCATAAGGTATCCAGATGAAATCCTTGAACCCTTTGTCAGACCCTACGCTGATGCAGTAGGTCCTGGTTTTCTCCTAATGCACGACAATGCCCGGCCTCATGTGGCAAGAGTATGCAGGCAGTACCTGGAGGATGAAGGAATTGAAACAATTGAATGGCCTTCACGATCCCCTGACTTAAACCCAATAGAACATCTGTGGGACATTATGTTT
>SSNS01000109.1:513012-551536 GCA_006937985.1 Aphyosemion australe | reverse complement strand
GTGTATAAGAGACAGGTGCAAGGTAATAAAAGCATGAACAACAGTTTCAAGATCCCGTCTAGTCAGGAATGACTTTACCATAACTAAGCGTTGCAAATGATAAAGATACCACAGCACTAACATGAGCATTAAAGCAAAAAACAATTATAACTTTTTACGCCAAGATTAACTGCTGAAACACTCAGGTGAGAATTTAATTCCCCACAGTCCACCTGGAAAGGATCAGTATGACTATCAGGCCCAAACAACACTGCCTCCATCCATGAGAGTTTTTAATCAGGCAATCTCCAGGGTCATTGAAAAGTAAGGTTGGCAATCGTCAGCGTATACAGGTGCTGGTCATAAAATTAGAATATCGTGAAAAAGTTGATTTATTTTAGGAATTCCATTCAAAAAGTGAAACTTACATATTAGATTCATTCATTACACACAGACTGATATATTTCAAATGTTTATTTTGTTAATTTTGATGATTATAACTGACAACTAATGAAAATCCCAAATTCAGTATCTCAGAAAATTAGAATTTTGTGAAAAGGTTCAATATTGAAGACCCCTGGTGCCACACTTTAATCAGCTAATTAACTCAAACACCTGCAAAAGCCTTTAAATGGTCTCTCAGTCTAGCTCTCTAGGCTACACAATCATGGGGAAGACTGCTGACTTGACAGTCGTCCAAAAGACGACCATTGACACCTTGCACAAGGAGGGCAAGACACAAAAGGTCATTGCTGAAGAGGCTGGCTGTTCACAGAGCTCTGTGTCCAAGCACATTAATAGAGAGGTGAAGGGAAGGACAAGATGTGGTAGAAAAAAGTGTACAAGCAACAGAGATAACCACCCTGGAGAGGATTGTGAGACAAAACCCATTCAAAAATGTGGGGGAGATTCACAAAGAGTGGACTGCAGCTGGAGTCAGTGCTTCAAGAACCACCACACACAGACGTATGCAAGACATGGTTTCAGCTGTAGCATTGCTTGTGTCAAGCCTCTCTTGAACAAGACACAGCGTCAGAAGCATCTCCCCTGGGCTAAAGACAAAGAGGACAGACTGCTGCTGAGTGGTCCAGAGTTATGTTCTCTGATGAAAGTAAATTTTGAATTTCCTTTGGAAATCAAGGTCCCAGAGTCTGGAAGAAGAGAGGAGAGGCACAGAATCCACGTTGCTTGAGGTCCAGTGTAAAGTTTCCAGTCAGTGATGGTTTGGGGTGCCATGTCATCTGCTGGTGTTGGTTCACTGTGTTTTCTGAGGTCCAAGGTCAACGCAGCCGTCTACCAGGAGGTTTTAGAGCACTTCATGCTTCCTGCTGCTGACCAACTTTATGGAGATGCAGATTTCATTTTCCAACAGGACTTGGCACCTGTACACAGCGCCAAAGCTACCAGCACCTGGTTTAAGGACCATGGTATCCCTGTTCTTGATTGGCCAGCAAACTCACCTGACCTTAACCCCATTCAAATCCGGGCCTGGAGGGCTGGTATCCAGCATGTTTTAGTTGTTTCTCACCTGATTTCAATCAGCAGGTAACTAACAGGCTTCTGTAGAGCCTGATGAGCTGCTGCACAGGTGATTTAAACACTGAATCAAGTGTGTTGAAACAGAGTTAAAACTAAAACATGGTGGATACTGGCCCTCCAGTACCAGAATTGAATACCCCTGGTCTATGGGGTATTGTGAAGATACGCCAGATCCAACAATTCAGAAGAGCTGAAGGCCACTATCAGAGCAACATGGGCTCTCATAATGCCGGGATCACACTGTGCATTTTCTGGCCATCGCACAAGACTGCTCATGTCACACTGTAAAAATTCCAGAAAGGGGGCACACTGTACGGCGCACGATTACTAAGTGTCAGACTGCATGACTACATATCGGTAGCAGGACAAGTAACCGGAAAGCATACGTCATTAAACGCGACAAACACCCAAGATGGCGACTCCGAGGAGAAAGAAAGTCTTCGCGTTAGCACTAGTTGCTACTGCAATAATAATAATAATAATGATACATTTTATTTATAATGCACTTTACATTTCAAAGAAATCTCAAAGTGCTACAGAGTATGGGTTAAAAACAATCACAGCAAACAATCCATGTAAAACTACAAAAAATCCATCTAAAAATCCATGAAAACAGCTAATTACAAGCTATATAAAAATAAAGTGTAACACAAATAGATCATAAAAATTACTCTAAAAAGTCTTATTAAACCAAAATGTCTTAAGACCTTTTTTTGAAAACATCCACAGATTGTGGAGCCCTCAGAGAATCTGGAAGAGAATTCCACAATTGAAGGGCCACTGCCTTGAAGGACCTGTCTCCCAGTGGAGAGTTTTGTCCGTGGTTGGTGAAGGCAGTGTGCAGAGGTGGTAGAGCGGAGGTTTCTTGTGGCGGTGTGTGGGGAGAGAAGTTCGCTCAGATAAGCAGGGGCAGTTCCATAGATGCACTGGTGAGTGAGAAGGCAGAGTTTATACTGAATTCAGTATTGAATGGGCAGCCAATGGAGGGATCTCAGGACAGGAGTGATATGATCATATTTGCGCCTCCTCATCAGGACTCGGGCAGCAGAGTTCTGGATATGCTGGAGCTTTTTTAGGCTTTTGCCAGGGGTCCCAACGAGGAGGGCATTGCAATAGTCCAACCTGGAGGAGATGAAGGCATGGACCAACCTCTCTGCATCTGGCTGGGAAAGAGAGGGGCGAAGTTTGGCAATGTTTTTGAGGTGGATAAAGGAGACCTTGCAGAGGTGGCGGATGTGGGTGTCAAATGTGAGATTAGACATGAATCTGATTCCAAGATTTATTACAGAAGAGGAAAGGGGAATGTCATGGCCAAAAATGGGGATACTGCTGAGGGAGAAAAGACTGTGTTTGATGTGGAGTGCCGATAACGATTGCTTCAGTTTTATTGCTGTTTAATTGAAGAAAGTTGTCAGCCATCCATGCCTTCATTTCCTCCAGGCAAACCTGAAGAACAGATGGGAGAGCTGTGGGAGTAGTAGAGTCCATTTTCATGTATAACTGAGTGTCGTCTGCATAACAGTGAAACGAAATGTTGTGTTTAAGGAAAATGTGTCCAAGTGGGAGCATGTAAATGGAGAAAAAGGTCGACCTGAGAACCGACCCTTGTGGTGCCCAATTTTGGGCCCATTTTGGGCACCCAATAAGTGCCCAAAATGAGCGGAAAAGGAGGAAGAAGAGGAGGCTTTGGACACGCTCCTGGGTAGGAAAATGAGGGTGGTTTGGGCTGCCTGTTCTGCAAAACGAGCTTGAGGTGAGCGTTCTTTATCATTTTCCTTGCTAATATGTTAACAGCTAAACTCGTGGAAGCATCTAAACAAAACAAATGTTGATGTTAAATAGATTGTTATGAATCTTCAAACAGCATGAACTTCCTTTTTCTAGAATGGTGACCAAGGCAAATTCAGAGATATGCTTCGGATGGATGTAGAGCAGTTCAACCATCTGCTCGAGCTGGTCACCCCACATATCCAAACAAAACACACATCTGTGACCGAGCATTAGCGCCAGAGAGAGATTATCCGTAACGCTTCGATTTCTAGCCACTGGTAAGTGAAGTTCTTTATCATTAATCTGCAAGTTTCATTATTAAGATGATGCTGATTATTTTGACTTTCTAATTTTAGGGGAGACATTTGCTTCACTGGGCTTTCAGTACCACGGAGGGGCGGAGCACAATCAGTGGGATAGTGAGAGATACATGCAAGGCTTTGTATCTTGTTTTAAAAGATGACTACCTCCAGGTAAATGACTTACTACTAATGTCTTCTAATGTTAACAGTAACAATGTTGTGTATCATACATTTCTGAGAGGGCCTAATCTGTTTTTTTATTTCTTCAGATCCCCACAATAGAAGACGAATAAAGAAAAATAGCATCTGACTTTGAAGAGAGATGGCAGTTTCCCCATCTTGTCCACGATCGCTCTGGATCCAGACTTTATGTCACAGATTACACTGACAGCCCTGTCCTTACACAACTTCCTCACTGAACATGCCAAAGACAGATACACAACCCTGTCCATTACAGATACAGAGGATGAGGCACACAATTTCATCCCCGGAAGCTGGCGAAACAACCAACCTCTCCCATCACTGAATCCAGGCAGAAATATAAAGGCTAGTGAGACAGCTAAGCAGCAACGGGACACACTGAAGTCCTATTTTGTCTCAGCGGCAGGCTCTGTGACTTGGCAGGAAGGCATGATTTTATCATTGTCACGTGTAACAGCTGCTAATCAGCATCCTCAAACAGATTCTCTGTAAATGTCTGGCAGAAAATGAATAAAATCTGTTGGTAAATAATACTGAGACTCTTGATGTCCTTTAAAACACGTATCACGTACATTAAATGTGCTAATGCTATTTACAAAAACTGATGTGTGTAGTACTAACAGTCCACTATTTATTAAGACAGGTTTTACTACATAGATATTTAACATTTATAGATTATTATTATTATATAGGGTGGAGCTGTAAGTCAATAATTCAACAGCATTCCTTTGAAAGTAATTGTACTCTTGACTTTAGATCTATTCAAAAAGAATCTTTATTGCACACTCAAAACAAACATGGAAAAAATCAAACCAAACCAAAAATACAAATGAGAACAAATACCCAAAATGTGGCCAAAAGGGCCATTTATGCACAGCAAGCTTTTTGCTTTTATGGAGTGTGATCCTGAAGCATGTCCATCATGCTTTGTTGAGTAAATACAGATTGGGAGTGTGACAAACAGTGGTATTGCTGTTGTCCCACATATGAATGTGATGTATGTGTTTGACATGAATTTGGAGGGTTGATGTCTCTTCATGTTCAATGGTTATGAACAGATTAGGAGAAATTCTCTGCTTGGTTTTTGTGCGTAACGACTGGCTCTTAATTAGCCGGAGCTGTCGTCATTCTCTGCATTTCTCACCTTTGATTTACTCTTTTGTCTATTATAGTGAGGTGTAGGAGAAGGGGTTGAGCTGTCTTTTGGACCTTGGCCTGAAGATGTAGAAGATGCGAAACCTTCAGAGTTGTCTGCTACCTCCAAATCATCAGGCCTTACATCCTCCTCACACTGGGAAACTTGAAGCTGCAAAAAAACAAATGACACACATCGTTCAACTGCTGTACTGAAATACAAGCCGTTTTTAGTGAAATGTGTAACTGCAGTTACATATGTCCTGCTGCAGTAACACTTCATGTAAAATAAGGATTGACCACATAAGGTATATATGGTGTTGTTAGTGACTCAGCTTATGCTGAGGAAATACTATTAATTTAAACACATGCCCTACCTGCAGTGTGCTGAATGTCGGTCAAGGCATCACGTAGGTCCTCAAGAACTCCAAATGCTTCATGATCCACTTCTGCCGCGGTGTGAGGTCTTTGTTCCCACTGCCACTTGGTTTAGGGTGCATAAGTTTCCCATATTGTGTTCTCAGGGAAGCTGCCTGGACCATTACTTCTTTCACTGCACAAATAAATGGCAATTTCATCACACATTATTATGTAAGCATCGATAAGATCATCATTTATTAGCATGGACTGCCATGTGTTGGAGGCAAACTGTTAACTAATTGGCAAAATGCACTGAACTCAGTGCACTGATATGTAGGTTCAATTGGAATGTGTACTTTGTAAAGTGCCTTGAGATGACCCTTGTTGTGATTTGGTGCTATATAAATAAACTGAATTGAAAGGAATTAGACTTGATTTGTGTTTAGCTTTTTAAAATTAGCCACTCTGGCTTGGTGCCCAGTCTCTATGAACTAGCGTCCTGGATCCTTTTACTAACACGTTTGTTGTCTCATTCAAGATCTGGTGGCAAATTCTGCCATTTAACACTAAAAACACAAGATCTGAAGTTGTTTCTTGGTTAATGTAAATAATGTTTAAGTATATACTGTATGAATTTACACTGCTGAAAAATGAATGAATACTTATTCAGAGTATAGTGTCAGTTAAACTTCAACGAACAGTGAGTCTCTTTTCTTTTTGATTTACTTTCACAAAGTAAGATATGCAAGATACATTGTATCGTACGAACCAAATATTTTTCAATTTTTTAACGTATTCTAATCCCCCCCCAAGCCGGCACACACACATTACAACTAGTTATTTCCAGCTGAAGCAGCTCAGTGGTGTAGTTGTATGAGTGTCCACCCTGGGGCTGGGAGATCAGGGTTCAAATCCCGGTCGGGTCATACCAAAGACTTTGAAAAAATGGGACCCAATGCCTCCCTGCTTGACACTCAGCATTAAGGGGTTGGATTATACCTTAGATATCATATACATCACTAGATGCCTTACCCGCGCTGTTCGTCAATTGGACGAACGTCCCTACGTGGCAGCCATCTTACTGTTGACAGCTGCCCCCTTTCATAACACTGGTGTCAATGGTGCATGTACTATTTAAATAACTCTAACTTGCTCAATTTTCAAACGGTTTGATTTGTTATAAACGCCAGAGATGTGGCTGTGAAATATGACGGATTTGGCCCGTGAATTTAAAAATGTGAAAGTATGTCCTATCAAGCCTATGTGCTATAAGGTTTGTAATAATGCAACCCGCTTGTAAATCCGTTAATATTTCATCGAGTTAAGAGTGTTTTTGTTTAAGTTGTTCACTCACCTTCCATCTGCTACCATTGAGAACGGAACGTAAGCTATCCGAGGTAAGATGGCCGCTGTGTAGGGACGCTGTCGGCTCCCAGTTAAGGCATCTAGTGATATATATGATATCTATGGGTTAAACCACAAAATGGTTTCCGAGCGCGGCTGTCCCCACTTCCCCAGGGGGTGGGTCAAATCAGTGTGTGTGACAAATAGTGGGACAACTTTAACCAAACATGTGTGACATTATGCAGTGGGGGTTAATAATTAGCTAAACACAAGGCTGACACAGATTTTGTTTTTCACTTTCACTCTTAAAGACTACGACCACATGAGTGGAACGTTTGCTTCAGTTGTTCAGACAGTTGCATCAACGTGGTAAAATAATGTGTTTTTTCCAAATGATGAATGTAGCTGTAGACAGTTAAAGTAAAGAGATCAGAAGGTTTTATTTAGTGAAAGTATTGTCATTCTCTCCACTGAGCAGGCACACACACACACACACACGCACACACACACGTGCAGTTGAGTCCGCCTACTGAAGGTCTGTTTCCTGTCTCAGCCAACGTCACATGAACAGAGGCATCTGCAGCTGTGTGGATAACAACATGCTCTTGTTTTCTGCAGCAGCTCTCTGCTGGACACCAGACTTTAGGGTAAGTTTCTCCCGTCTTCTCTTTCGTGTTTGCAATAATCCATGAGAGTGGTTTTCCTTTTTCAAAAATGTAAAACAACACATTACAACTACTGTAGTCATTTCCAGCTAAACTAAAACATGTATACTGTTTAGCTGGGGGGTTAATTATTAAACATGAGGCTGATGGTGATCTTCACTTTCACTCTAAGACTTTGACCACATGAGCAGGCTCGCTAAAGCGAGGGTTCAGATGGGTCTGTTCCAGCCCAGGGTAGGAGGACCCATCTCTGGGCCCTTATTAAAATATAGAATCACTTTTGAGAAGGTAATTTTCTAAATAGGCCTGTTTACAACAGATAATAATTGAGTTATATAAAAGCTTTATTTGTTGTGTTTCTAATTTTCTTTGAAATAGTGGACAGGACCCCCCCCCCCCCCAACACACACACACACACACAAATGGTTTGGCCGCTGATGTCATTTGATTTGAATTCCTGTGCACTTCAAATGTCTGGTTCGCAGTCTTAGAGATATCAGCCTTGTAAAGTAAGCTAGCTGGTTATATTATTAAAGCTAATTAGTTTGAATGATGTCCCGCAATGGAGGGACATAATCAGGCTGTTAGTGAAAGAAAAGAGAGTCTCGGTGGAGCCGGAGGGAACCACTGTCCCGTCAAGTCTGAGTGGGAGATAGAGATCATAAAACAATCTTGTTTTTCAGAGAGGGAGAAGGAGCGGCAGCAGATCCAGTTCCTGTCGGCTGTTTGCTGCAGAGAGAGAAAGGAAATAAGGAGGTAGGCTAAAAAGAGTAATACTGGTCTCTCTGTGTGTGTGTGTGTGTGTGTGTGTGTGTTGGGGGCGTCCATGTCTGATATCTCGTCCCAGGTCTGTCGGCTGGCCCGCATGACTCACAAGTTTGCTTCATTTTTTCAGACAGTAGCATCTAAGTGATAAAATAATGTTTTTCCCAAATGACAGAGTCCCTGAGCAGAATAACTAACAACATGGGGAATTTGTGCTCTGTCCATATGAGAGGTAAAACCAAAGAAAAGAAAAAAACGAATCAAAATAAAGACCAAGGTTCTGACACAGAGCGAAGTGGAGAAAATTCTTGCCTTGAACAGAAGAAGCCATCTGTTCTAGAAGAGGGAGGAAATGTAAAGCAAACACTAAGGGAGGAGACTGCATGTTGTCAAAGAGAAGAAACATCTTGTACGGTAGAGAGAGCTGATCTGACAACAGCTGGAGTTAACGCAAACAGGTAGGACGGTGTTTTCTCAAACAATTTGTTGTACATAAGCCGATTAACATATAAGTTAATTATTAACAAATAAATCACCATTTGGAGATGTTAGCATATCTAATTGTTAACTCTGAATTTAAGTTGTTTTTGTCTTGACAGTCCATCTGATCATCAGTCAGCTACTTTAGAAGAGGAAGGTGAGTTGTAAAAGACTCAATCCAGACCACAACTGTGACCAAAAACTTTGAGTCACACTAATATTGTCATAACGTTTGCTGCCTCAGCTTTTATGATGCCAGCGTGTACATACGCTAGGGAGAACTGCATTCAACTGCAACGTCCCTCTTTGACACACGAAAAAATGAAATACCAAGCATGTTCACTTTCATTTTCATCAAGAAAAGTCTTGAGAGTGCCCAAAAATGTCCAGCGGGCACCAGGACCGTCTCCTAAGTTTTATTCCACAGCAGGGTTAAGCTTGGGTTATGCTTGACGCATGTACATTCCGCACGGAAATGAAACACGCGGAATCAGGCCAAGACGACTTTTGCAGCGTTTATACCTTCTGCGGCTTGTCCCCGCTGTGAGCAAATATTCTCCCAGACTGTAGGGGGCGGCATAGGG
Organism: Aphyosemion australe; assembly: GCA_006937985.1. Classification (NCBI taxonomy): domain Eukaryota; kingdom Metazoa; phylum Chordata; class Actinopteri; order Cyprinodontiformes; family Nothobranchiidae; genus Aphyosemion; species Aphyosemion australe. The sequence goes on along the minus strand of SSNS01000109.1, from coordinate 542,413 downwards.
CATTTTTTCACTGCGTCCTCATCTTTTCTGACTGTGACAGCGATTTCTCTCAAAGAATTATTAACAATATTTTGATCACGGTGATCTTTATGGGCCAAATCATAAAGATGTCTGCACTTACAAACCTCCGCCAGTAGGGGCTTTTGCCAGTCCGCCATGTTTTTCCACGTAGTTAGATTTCCTAGGTGCACGGTGCAGAAAATTTGGCCCGTGCAGAGGGGTGTGGTTGCTGAAATGATGTAATTTGGCCACGTGGAGTCGTGCGGACCTCACTCATGAGTCAAGCATAAACCAAGCTTTAGGGCTAGGGTTAGGGTTGAGTAGAGTTTTCTCAGGCAGGTGAGGAGACAAATTTTGGACCGGTGTCAAAAGGGACAGCAAAGAAGCAAAATTAACAGAGACAAAATTACCAGGCATTTGGTTGCTGAAGACTCATTCTCTCATTGTTTGAGGCATCCTAAAAGATCAATCAATCCTGTGCCAGTCCAACAGTAAAGCATTCTGGAATCATTCACGGGTGATGTCAAGAGTTTCTGAACTAGGACCAACACTGCAACACGTTATATAAACACATTTAAAATTTATAGTAGAATACTTGTAATTGTACTTCAGCAACCAGAGAACCATCTGGAATAAGATCCAAAAACAAAAGTAGCAAACTTTGTGAAAACCTTTGACCAATCAGTTCAAAGTGTGTAAAAACCTGGTAGTTTTCTTGTGTCTTTACTGTGTTCATTTTCTTTTTGAAGACGCTAACTGGGTGGACAGCAACAGGGCAGAGCTGATTCAGAACGTCTCTTTAGTGATGCCCATAGCTGACCAGATGCTTAACAGGCGCATAATCCATAAAGAGATGTACGACCAAATCAAGACTACGAGAAAAACCCAGGATCAGATGAGAGAACTCTACAGTGCACTTACCTCTAGGAAGGCCAAATCTGACTTTTACAGAATCCTCAGAGAAATTCAACCTGAAAGCTTTGGAGGTGAGTTTTTTTCTTGAGGTCTAAGTGTTGAATGTTGTACAGGAAACAAAACAATAACATAACTCAACTTCACTGTTTCCCATACATATTTTGTTTCCTAAAAAATGCTTATTAAGTCATAGTAGTCACTCCTCAACGCACAATGTAAACATATGTGAAATATTTTTTTACTTATATTCTTGCAGCTGAAGATGCTTTTAAAAAGGCCATCACAGAAAACAAAGAATATCTGAGGAAAAAGTGCAAATGGGAGTTTGAAGGCAATGAAAAAGCTCGTAAGGAGTTGAAATCATTGGATCAGATCTACACGGAGCTTCACATCGTACAAGGAGAGAGTGAACTTATCAATAAACAGCACGAGATCTGGGAGCTTGAAGATAAGTTTAGGAATCAAACAGCAGAGGGCATCAAAATCAACTGTAATCACATTTTTAAACGTACACCTGAGGATTACACGTCACCAGGGGGGTACAACAGAGAAGTGAGAGCTATCCGAACGGTGATGACGAAGGGAATCGCTGGGATTGGAAAAACTGTCTCTGTGAAGAAATTCATCCTCGACTGGGCAGATGGAACAGCCAATCAAGACCTGGACTTTGTTTTCATGTTCCCCTTTAGGGAGCTAAACCTGGTCAAACATAAGGATTTAAGTCTTGAGAAACTTGTAAAAGAATTCCACCCAGAGCTTAAAAATATAGCAGTTGCAAAAATATTTGACAACTACAAGGTTTTGTTCATTTTCGATGGCCTTGATGAAAGCCAATTTAAACTGAACTTCCCAACAACAGAAATGTTGACAGATCCCACAGAGACATCTTCAGCAGACACTCTTGTGACCAACCTGATCAGGGAACATCTTGTTCCCTCTGCACTTGTCTGGATAACTTCAAGACCGGGAGCAGTTCAGCGCATCCCAAAACAATACGTCTGCCAGTGGACAGAGGTCAGAGGTTTTGATGATCCACAAAAGTCCCAGTACTTCAGGAACAGAGTTAACGACCCAAAGATTGCTGAAAAAATTATTAACCACGTTACAATGTCACGGAGCTTATACATCATGTGTCACATCCCGATCTTCTGCTGGATTGCCTCAAAAGTTCTCGAGCATTTGCTTTTAAGAAAAGGAAATTCTTCAAAAGAAACCATAAAGACGCCTACGACGCTTATCGAAATGTACACACACTTCTTTTGCATTCAGATGGAGGTAGCTACTGACAAATATGACAATAAGAATTATTCAGATACGGCAGAGATCCTCAAGTCAAACGAGGAGTTTATTTTCAAGTTAAGCAGAATGGCATTTGAAAAACTGGAAAAGGGGGAAATCATATTCAGCAGCGATGATCTAAAGAAGTATGACATTAGCATCGACAAAGCTGGAGTCTACTGTGGATTGTGTACGGCCATATTCAAAGAGGAGAGTGTGTTTAACTCAAAGAGACTTTATTGCTTTGTCCATCTGACCATTCAGGAGTATTTTGCTGCTCTCTTTGTTTACAAGAGTTTTGCAAGCAAAAGGATTGATTCTCCAAACCTCAAGGACTTCTTGCTGATAGGATCTGAGGAGGAACTCAAAGCCAAGTTGGAGGAACATCCAGTGGATCTACCCTTAGATGAGCTAATGGAAATTGCAATAGCTAATTCAGCTCTGAGGAAGACAGGAGAGCTGGACATGTTCCTCAGATTCCTCATCGGCATGTCTCTGAAGTCAACACAAGAGCTGCTCCAAGGCCTAATTCAGCAGACAGAGGACCACTCTGAAGTGGTTGAGGAGATTAGGAAAAGTCTAACCGACATAGATTTGTTAGATTGCTCAGCTGATAGATGTCTGAACCTTGTTCACTGCTTGGCTGAACTGAAAGACAGTTCCCTATTCGACACTGTGAGGCAGTTTGTGAATTCGAACCAAGCTCCTGAAACACCACTGTCCCCCGTTCAATGCTCAGCTTTGGCTGACCTAATTCTGATGTCAGATACACCTCTAGAGGAATTCAACCCAAAAAAATACAGACCAACAGTGAAAGGTCTTTTTAGGCTTCTCCCGGCTGTGAGGAACAGCAGAAAACTAAGGTAAGCCTATTTTTATAATAAAAAGTGATTGTACTTGCAACATCATTTTTCTTTGTTCAAATTAATTATATTGGATTTAAAGATGTTTTAAAGGAGTGGAACACTTGTTTAATGAATACATGCAGTGGTCTCTAGTAGGAACGAATGCCTTGTAAGTCGTTCTTGGGGGGACAAAATATATCGGTGCACCGTTTCTTGGACCTAAATGTTACCCACTTGGGCCCAATCTCAATACTTGCCCTACGCCCTTCTGTGAAGTGCACTTAGAGGAGGTGCGCAGTAAGACTTCGAGTGCGTAGTACACAAGTGTGCTGAATAGGGTGTTCTACAGTTGACGTCACCACGCAAAGGCTTCTGGGTAGGGTCATACTTACAAGCCGCATTTGACAATAGAAAATATGCATTTTCAGAGCGCTTTGACATCGATGTGAAGGCATAAAATGGAGAAAGTTGTTTTGTTGGAGAAAAACATACCAGAGAGCTTTTCTTGATGGTGACCCTGCTAATTATCGATCACCAGAACTGAAGCGCTAGCTCAAATGAAAGTGAAAGTAAAAACTAACCCCCGCTAGCAGCGCTGTTGTTTTAAACGCCATTATTCCCATCACGGCTCCTTTTTGAGTAATATAAAAATAAGTTCATTACTCACAGTGCTCAAGTAACATTTTCTCAAGGTAGTTTTTTTAACTGTCAGGTTATCATTTGTGTCCCTACTTTATATATTCCACTCACCTCTGGTCAAAAGCCTTTTACGTGGATGTTTGGGTGGACATGCTGTTTATCCGAGACGTTCAGCTGGACCCCTCCGTTAACAACGCTGCGTCCTGGTTAACTGTCCGTTAACAATGATGCCTCCTGCATAATTCTCCTCCACTGCTGCTCCTCTTGGATAACTCCACGTCTGAGAGCGTTGCTAGAACCGGCACGGTCATTCTCGGATGTTGGACCTTTCCCTCTGGGAAAATGTAAGGAACAAATACGTGCTTTTCTTGAGCTGCTCCACACAGTTAAAATCCGCTCGTCCAACATGAAAACTACCACCGCTTTGCTTCTTCTGTCTTTAGCTTAGCCCGTGTCGCGTTCCAGCTGTTTCATGTGGTCACGGACTTTACCGGCTTTGGAAAAGAAATAAAAAGTCCTCTCTGACATCAGATCTGGGTATCTAGAGTCCGATTAGCACCTCCCCCAGCAGCAGCGCTTAGTTTCTTGCTGTTTGAAAATCTTTAAGAGACGAATAAACAATTTTAGCCAGATCGGAGCAACTCAGACCCATAGGAATCCATTATAACTGCTAGCTTACTTGTATGACCCTGTGTCCCAGAGTGCTTTGCGACAATCTATTTTTAGCTACTGTAGAAAGCTCTATTGGGAAAGGGATCGACCGTGACGCATGCTGGGATGCCGGTTGCTGTTTGTGCTACTTTTTAAAAAGCCTTTATTAACAATATGCTGGTGAAGGTTCTCAGTCATCCAGGTCATGGTAATCCAAGGGGTTCAAATGAAGGCAACTGGACTTCTTTGGTTTCTTGAAGACGTTTTGCTTCTCATCTGAGGAGCTTTGTCAATTCTGACTGGAATATGGGAGGGTCGATCTTATAAACTGTAGCTGTCTATTGTTGCTCAACGAGCAGCATCTGCCTGTGAATGCCCCCTCCTCCAAGTCTAGAAAGGAATCCACAGCGGCAAACAGCAAAGAGAAGGACAACAGGCACAGAGGTACCATCATCCCATATGTGGCAGGAGTCTCTGAGAAACTGAGAAGAATCTTCTCCAAACATAACACCCCTGTAAACTTTAAACCCAACAATACCCTCAAACAGAGGCTGGTCCATCCTAAAGACAAGACACCCAAACAGAAGCGGAGCGGCGTCGTTTATGCAGTCCAATGCAGTGAGGACTGTCCAGAGCTTTACATAGGGGAAACTAAACAACAACTACACAAGCACATGGCACAGCACAGGAGAGCCACCTCTTCAGGCCAAGACTCTGCAGTCCACCTACACCTGAAGGACAAGGGTCACACCTTTGAAGATGACAAAGTCTAGCCTGGCAAGCCATCCTATATATGTGTATATATACTCTGCAAAGCAAGAATTGGTCTAGTTCACTAGGCTAGACAAAGTCCACATTCTGGACAGAGAAGATAGATGGTTTGAGAGAGGAGTGAAGGAAGCCATCTATGTCAAAATGGAGAAACCATCATTAAATAGAGGAGGAGGACTCAGGTTTCACCTTTCCAGCACCTACAATGCAGCTTTGAACCAAGTTCCAAAACAGTTTCAGTCCAGTTCACACCCTCCTGCATCTAATCAAAACAACGACTCACAAACAATAGAGGCTAACAATGCTAACGACTCATCAAGAGGTAGGGAGGAGGGGCATTCACAGGCAGATGCTGCTCGTTGAGCAACAACAGACAGCTACAGTTTATAAGATCGACCCTCCCATATTCCAGTCAGAATTGACAAAGCTCCTCGGATGAGAAGCGAAACGTCTTCAAGAAACCAAAGAAGTCCAGTTGCCTTCATTTGAACCTTTATTAACAACTTTCAAACAAACAAAATTTACATTCAATGCTGTCCACATTAAATCTTAGTGTAAAACATTCAGAGCATGAATAAATATCATTAATCGTCTTAAAATGAACTTCTTTCATTTGAAAATACAGGTTTTCAGAAAAGGCACTTGCGCCATTGCTCCGCCTTCTTCTCAAACTTCCCATGCAGCAATGGATTGTGGGCAATACCCTTGCCCAAAGTCCGCATCGATGCGGACTTGGGTGAAGTGCGGATTAAGGGTGCAAAAGGGGCGTGGTTGCCTTCCGCACTTGAGTATCGGGACACCCTACGCACTCGCACCCCTGGCCGGGAACGTGCAATCAAAGGGCGCAAGTGCGAGCATTGGAATTGGGCCATAGACATGAATATGTAGATGCCCCATTGGGCACTGGAGAGCGTAACAGTGTCGCCGCCATATTGAATAGGGCTCCTCATTCTCCAAAGTCAATGCAGAGTGAGCAACTATGCCCGTTTTTGTGCAGCCTACGGTTGCAACAACACTATTGAAAACAGATCACGTGGGATTACTATTGACGTTTCTAGCCTACCTGATGGGATTTTATATTTTAATTTATTTTGTTTAATTACATTTATATTTTAACTATCATGCCATACCATGTGTCTGATTTTGTGAAAAGGCTTGATAAAATGTGTTCTTTAGTTGGGTAAGCATCTTCCTCAGTAGAAATGAATGCACTGTGTGTGAATGGAGACCCATCTAAGGTGACGGCCGGCAACTACGGCAGCTCCAATAGGCAGTCCACGAGGTGTCTACATAAATATGTCTGTGGTTACTCACATCACAGCTGAGCTTCAGACGGCAGGTTTTGGAGTCTTATTTCCTGATATTTGGACATCTCACCCCTGACTGGATAACAGCAATGCAAATCTACCACTGACTTGCAACGTGGATGTTTTATTTCCACAAATAACACAAGCCTGGAAGAGCTTTTGCTGGGTGGTGGTGTTGATAATGCTACCAGCCAAGATGTCCTCTGTTTTTGAACATTTTCACACACCAGATGAATTGCAGCAGAACAAATACTTCTAAAAAGTATAGAATGCCATTAATGTGCAAAACTTATTTAAAAAAAATACAATACAACAAAAAAATTCTCCCAAAATGAATAAAACTGAAGATATTAAAAAAAAAAATACAAGCTTAATGTGATGAAAACACAAAATTCTAAATTGTTTGAACTGAGTTGAAAAATGTAAAAACAGTAATAACATTTCTTCCTGATTTATTTAATCATTTTTCATGTTTTTCTTTCACTCACAGAAATTAAGTGTTGCTTCTAGTGAACACCTGCAGGTAAAATTTGCGTTGCTGTGAACAGTAAGATAAGGTTGGAGGTTCATCCCATTTCTCTTCCTTTTGTTGAGCTGCGCTCAGATCAGCTGATCGGCAGGTCTGACCGCTGTGCGCTCAGGCAGTGCAGAGTGAGAGTGGAGCTGTTTTCAGACTCAATCTTTTTAATAAATGGGAGAAACGACTGAAACTGCAGAGGGAAATTTGTTCAAACTAAACCAGAGATGTCCAAAAGCTTTGTAAGCCTAAGTGTTATTTGTGCGTTAAAAGGGAATTTGCTTTAACAAGGTATTGACACAGACAAGACTTTACTGTCACCCGACTGAGAATGTTTTTCTGCTGAACATCCGCCTCCTTAAACCCAAACCAGGGCCCTCATTTATCAACCGTACTTACGAACAGATCTGTGCGTATTTTGTGCGTGGGAACGATTTTACGCATTGAGTGGTATTTACCAATTTGTACTTGTGCGTGAAAACGTTCATAAAGATAAGTACAGCTCTGACCATGAGTAGGAACAGCATCTAGTGGCAGAACGAGGGAACCACAATTCTGAAGGTCTCAGTGATCCACGTGTGATCCTCATCCACTAATTATTTTACCCAATAAATAATTATTTCGTTGGATAAACAGCTGTGTCACGTTATTGGTGCTAAAACACCCGTGACCGACGGGAATCTGACATTGTAGAACGGCTGATTTTGTGTTATTTTGTAATCACAATGTTTACTCTTCCCATTTTATGATGTTTTAAGTCATTTTGAATTTATCTATTTATTATGTTTTAATTTCATTTAATTATTTTGTCTTTGTGAAGCACATCGTGGTTTTTTGTGAGATGCGCTATATAAAAGATCATTTCTTCTTATTATTATTATTGGAGGATTTAGCAGAGCAGAGTGCACTCTGGAGGGAACGGGTCTCCCGTGAGCGCAGCGCACTGATCCGATTCCAGTCCAGATTCTATTTTACAAATAAAAGAACCCTCTAGAACCTCCTCTGCTCCCCGATCATACACGCGTTATCAAGTGTCCCATGCTTCAATCTCGATGTCAATAAAGTTTTTCTTTTTTTTCCGGGAAGAGCCCAGGGAATCCCCTCCCAATCTGAGGATGTAGTGTGACCAAATATGGTTAATTAAGGGCGTTTCTCTATGTAAATGACGGTAACCAGGCACAAGCACATTGGTGTGCACAGGTGGGATTTATTATCAGACGATTGCAGAGGAACGTTCGTACGAGAAGCCACCGCATGTTTCATAAATCAGGACATTGACTGTTCGTACACATTCTAAATTTCATCCGTAGGAGGGAATATAGGAATGTTTCTACGAACGTTTGATAAATGAGGCCCCAGGTCCGTATAACAGACATTGCTCTGTCTTCTTTACAAACACTCCCTCATCCACCTGCTCCAGCAGCAGCTGCCGCTTTCATCCAAAGTAAACACAGCTTTTCGACATTCATGCACAGTCACGGTAGGCTGGTAGAGTCAAAATCTCTTCCGGTGGCTAAATTTAAATAATTTCTACCGTATACCGTTTATACTTCGCATTACTACAAGGGGTGCAACACCATATTTAAAGTTAAAAGGGATTTTAGTTAACAAAAACAAGTGAGGAACCAAAAACTCCCACACCAAACGTTTGCCCATGGTGAAAAGAAGCCCTCTGGGCTGCAGGTGGAGTTCTTACAGATTTGGATGACATCAGGCCCAGGTGTTTCCAATCACCATCAGATGGTCCTGCCTCAAGTCCCGCTGCATGAACCTGAAACACAAGGGGTGTTTCTCAATGTCAAGGTGCCTTGCCTACCCAGGCAGTGTCTGAGTGTTCGGACTCAGCGGTTCTTACAGCACCTAAAATTATCATATTTTGACTCCACTTTTAAACAGATGTGCCCAGGTTCATGTATATTGGTGGTATGTATTGAAGTATAAACGCATAAATAATTCAACTGTTGTTGAAAAAGGTGTTAAATATTGATAACATTAGTGAATGACTATTTGGGATCATAAACGTACGCTTTTATAATAGCATAGTAGTAGCATAATATAGTAACTGCTCACCCTTTGTCCTTTTCTTTTTAATTTATAAATCTAAATTGAATTTGTATTTTATTGTTCTTGCCATTCTTGCAAAATGGTAAGCACATTGAATTGCCTCTGTGTATGAAATGTGCTATATAAATAAAGCTGCCTTTGTATTGCTCCAATGTATTGTAACAAATTGCCTCTTATCATTGTTACAGAATCTCAGGTGTACATCTTGATCCCTGGATCGGTGAGACCATCTCATCAGCTTTGTGGATGCCACACTCGTTGTTAACTGAACTTCACCTGACAAAAAGTATTTTCTATGAAAGAGGTTCAAACATGTTGGTGGATGGCCTGGAAAACGCTCATTGTAAACTGGAGGCTCTCAGGTTTGTGGGACTGTAATTTTGTGGACTTTTTACCTGCACTTGCTTTCTTTTTTGTCATTAATTTTTTATTAGGAGTTTCAACAAGTTTCAACAACACTATAACATAGGCTATCAGATACTCAATCTTCCTGTTAATAACATATCATCAATTCAAAACCACTAGTCAGTACATCCCTCTCTAGTCTGTAGGTATTCTCTTAAGCTTACCTATTAAGTCCATCCAAGATGCTGTGGTATCCTTGCTGATCCTTCATTGATCCTTGCATGATAATTCCATATAGGCAATGTCCATATGTACTCTCTCTCTCTATATATATATACTCCAGTGCACAAAAGACCAGTTGTTAGGCGGTACCCATCTTTGAGCTATGATTTAATAGCCTGGCAAGTTATGTGAATATATAGTCTGGCAATGACCCATAAACAGATCTTAGCCATAGAGTAGGGCTGGGCGATAAATCGAAAATTTATCATTATCAAAATATCTGACTCTAACCGATAAAACTTTTCACATTTTAATAAATTCGGTAATAAAAAAATGAAAAGGTGTGTGTAGGTTGGTGACGTTCATGTCCCTTTAAGAAGCTGTACCACCTTGAGTCACATGACTCAACGTAATACGTGTGACTGCCCCATCAGGTGGACAACGTTTGTTTTTGCGCATACATTTAGTTATCGTCCATTTATCGTTATCGAGGTGAAGTCCTCAATATACCGTGATATTGATTTTAGGCCATATCGCCCAGCCCTACCGTAGGGCCTGTCTACTGTCTCTGCATGCTATTGGACAACAAACAACGTGATGTACTAATCGCTACGGATGTCAGTCAATGGGGCAGTCCACCATAACTGTCGAAGAAGATGCAAATACATCCTTTTTCTAAATAATGAACATTTAAATACCTCTATCTGCTCTTGACGCAAAGAAAAGCCCAAGTGTTAATAGTCCAAAGCCATTTCCAACGAGCTGCCGCTATCTTTGTTTTGATAGAGCGCTGTGATTGGCAAGCCACAAAACTGCTCAGACCAATAGTAGACCTGCTGAAGCTACAATGGAACATGGTTAGACCAACCTGCAGAGCAAAATCTTTTTGCTTCATCATTTAATAATTGAACAACAGAATCCAAGAAAGGGACGCCACTCAAATCAGTAATATAACAAAGTACTTTAACCCAGAGGTCCTGAACCCCAGGATGTTCCCCATTCAACATGAATAAATGTGCCCAGAGTCCCAGGGGAACAAAACGAGCAAAAAGGATCTGATGCAGCGCCCATTTTGTATCTAATAATTGGTGTCCAATAAGCGCTATGACAAAATTTCATATGTACAGTCGTGGGCAAACGTTTTGAGAATGACACAAATATGGGAAATTGGAAAAGTTGCTGCTTAAGTTTTTATAATAGCAATTTGCATATACTCCAGAATGTTATGAAGAGTGATCAGATGAGTTGATTAGTCCTCCTTTGCCATGGAAATTAACTTAATCTAAAAAAACATTCCACTAAATTTTATTACTGTCATTAAAGGACCTGCTGAGATCAATTCAGCAACCGTCTTGTTAACTCAGGTGAGAATGTTGACGAGCACAAGGCTGGAGATCATTATGTCAGGCTGATTGGGTTAGAATGGCAGAAGTGACATGTTAAAAGGAGGGTGATGCTTGAAATCATTGTTCTTCCATTGTTAACCATGGTGACCTGCAAAGAAACGCGTGCAGCCATCATTGCATTGCATAAAAATGGCTTCACAGGCAAGGATATTGTGGCTACTAAGATTGCACCTTAATCAACAATTTATAGGATCATCAAGAACTTCAAAGAAAAAGGTTAAATTCTTGTTAAGAAGGCTTCAGGGCGTCCAGGAAAGTCCAGCAAGCGCCAGGATCGTCTCCTAACAAGGATTCAGCTTCGGGATCGGAGTGCCACCAGTGCAGAGCTTGCTCAGGAATGGCAGCAGGCAGGTGTGAGCGCATCTGCACGCACAGTGAGGCGAAGACTTTTGGAAGATGGCCTGGTGTCAAGAAGGGCAGCAAAGAAGCCACTTCTCTCCAAAAAAACCATCAGGGACAGATGTGTTGCTTCTTGAGATTTTTTATCCAACATTGATCAGACAGGGTTTATTGAAGTGATTTCTTAATTCTACAGATCAGGTAGTAATCAGGCGTGTGGCTAATGACACTGAACTCTGCTTTACAGACAATGTGGTTAATCATAGTTCATTTAGTACGGTAAACAATTGTACATTTTTGCATAATAAGGGGAAAATGTCCAAACATATCATAAAATTTTTTAACTATTTACAACTTTAAAAGTACAAAAAAGTTAGAAATGTTTCATAAAATTGATTGTATTACTAAAAATTACCTTATTAATGTCTATTTTCTTCTCTTATGTCTTTGCAGTCTGTCAGGACACGGGCTCTCAGGAACAATGCAAAAAAAGTTGGCATCAGCAATAAAATCCCTCATCTCAAATCTAAAAGAGCTAGAACTGAGTGACAACATAGTGATATGCGAGTTACTGTCGGTGATCGCTGCTGGGCTAAGATGTCCTAAACTCAAGACGCTGAGGTCAGTAGCATATTCCTAAACACTGAAATATGGCAACTGAATAAAGGATTTCACTTCTGCTGTTTGACTAGGTGCATACTCAGCATTTGTTCACCTAGGCTGGAGGCACCTTTGTTTTAAAGCTCTGCTATTGTAAGAAGAAAGTAGTTAATGACATTTAAATGTTTCTATTTCTGAATCAAACCCAATCTTTTTATTTTCTCATAATTCAAAGACTCAACCGAAACCTTCAGATCACTGAAGTGTGCAATGAGATAGCGACGGCCTTCACAGCTCACTCAACGAATCTGCAGGAGCTGGAGCTGAGTTACAACACTTTGAAAGATTCAGACATGGAGATCCTCTCAACCGCCCTAATGAGCACAAACTGTTCACTGAAAGCACTGAGGTACGATCAATAATTATTCTACAATATTATTAGTATCAGGAAAATAACTTTGTCAACGCAAAGCATGCAACGTAGTTTCTTGATGATCCATTAGGTTTATTGATTGAATACACTTGCAGAGTACAGTGAATTTGAACTATGTGGGGGCAAAAAAGTCAGAATGATATTTGCACATTCATGTAAGTACTAATAATGCTGAACTAGCACCAGCTGGCAGCTTCCCCACATATTCTTATTTTCATCAGGACAGTATTAAACCACGTAGCTGGAACACAACACTAGAATGAATCCAGCAGCAGCATCTATGCCAATTTTCACACAAAATTCTAGATTAATCGATAATGAAATGGCTGGAAATGTGCACAGCCCTCCATCTTCATGGCTGGATGTTCAACCACTGCTTCTTTCACAACATTTCGCGGACATGCTGCTGAACTGTTCTTGATGTGAAAACAACTTTTGTTGACATCAGAGATGCAAGATGAACAATTAATACATCTACATAAATGCAATGACATAAGTGATATTATTAGGGGTGCAACGGATCATCATGATCTGTGATCTGCATGGATCACTCGCTGCGGTTCCACGTGGTTTGTGGATTAGTCAAGTGGAGGACCAAGGCTCTACCTTTTCAATCTAAATGAGTAAAGCACAGCAATGGTCATGGCTAGCAGAGGAGGGGAGGAGCTTGATAAACCACCTGCATCGTTTAAGCTGCATGTATGGGAGCATTTTGGCATTCCTGTAAAATACAATCATGATACAAATGGCAAAAATGAACACACATGCGTGCCTTCAGCCTGACATTACATTACATTAACGTGGTGGCACCTGTAAATATTTGTGGGGACAAATCTGTAAAAGAGGAGGAAAGAAAAATAAACAGCACTTCAGAAAGATGAGGAAATGAGTGAAAGCAGGACAAGCAGGGAGAGGTCTATGGCAAGCCGTTTTAACATTTAATCACCAATCGAACCTCTCTGTAAGTCCTATTTTATATAGCAAGTTGCAAATTCAGCAGAAAAATGTTGAACTAAGTGTTCTACAAAATAAAGAGAAAGCAAAGTTTTTTTGTCTTTTCTTTGTGCTGATCCAAAAAATGATTCGATCCATGACTGAAAACCGCAATCCGATCCGTGAGCTGTTTGATCCGTTGCATCACTAGATATTATTGTTACAGAAATTCTGTTTAACAATGGCTTACTTGAGTGTATTTGCAAATGGAGGCTCGGTATAAAGAGAGCATGTATTGAGAGGCCGAGAGGACCTCGTGGCTGCTGTCAGTCTTTAGGATACGTCTTTTTTTTTGGTAAAAACATTCATACAAGTATTTGCACATTAAATCCTGTCAGACACCTAGATCTGCTGTTTGAAGAAAAAAAATAACTGTCTTTAACGGCTACGATTTATGTTTAATGGTAGATCTATCTGACAAGGTTCATTTGTCATTCAGGCTCAGTCACAACAAACTATCTGCAAAAGGTTGTGCGACGCTGGCATCAGCACTCGTCTCCAGACATCCACCTTTGACAGAACTGGACCTGAGCTACAATGACCTGCTTGATGTTGGAGTGATGGAGCTCTGTGATGTGCTGGAGAACCCGTTCTGCCCTTTGGAAACACTGAGGTTAGAATAAAATTACTGCTGGATTTAAACTAAATTTTGCAGCACTTTTCTGCATCATTAATCTTCTCATGCAGTGCAACAATTTTAGAAATATCCTTTCAGGATAATTTGCTTCCCTGTGTTTCTTCTATTACATTCAACATTGAAGAAAAAACTAAAAAAGATCAATTTGTGGTAATATGAGATATGAAAAAAATATAATCCAAATATCCGGTTTGAAATGTTTGATGTCTCTAGGCTGTCATTCTGTAAAGTCACATTTGATGGATGTTCTCGTCTGGTACGGGCTCTGGCATCTGATCACTGCAGCCTGAAGGAGCTGGATCTGAGCTTTAACCACCTCACAGATAAAGGAGCCCAGATGCTGATGGAAAAACGAGAGGATTCACAATGCAGTCTAGAATCTCTCAAGTATGTCCAAACAGCTGTCTGAGATATATTATCTAATTGACTACACGCTTAATTTAAAATTAGATTTTTATTTATTTATGTTTTTGCTGCTGCTGCTCCTTTTATTAGTGTGGACCATAATGAAGAATGCTGGGTCAACCTGAAGCTACTGCGGCAGTGTAAGACTTTCACTTTCTGGCATATATATGATATGACCTGTGTGCAACCTGCCTTCTTATTTTCAAATTTGATTTTAAAATAAAAATAATAAAACTAGGTTCATTCAAGGGTTTAAAATATGAGAATTTAAAAAAAAAACTATTTCTCACCAAGTTTAGAAGTTTATAATTGACTTAATGACAAGAAATAACCCAGGAACAAATAATTAACCTTCCACCAATGTGCTTGACTAATGCTATAAGGTGTTTCTGCTTACATCCCATGTTTGGCTATTGTGTCACTATAGTCAAATGCATTCACTTTTACAATTTACATTCAATTCTTTGTAATTTTATATTTTAAATGTTCTTATTCTCATTTTACTTAAAAGTTTTATCATGTTCTTTTGAGGTGACCTTGGGTTTTGAAAGGCGCCTACAAATTAAATGCATTAATATTATTATTATTATTATTACTTCTTAAATAGAACATTTTATGCTTTTCTTGGTAAGTTATAATAGTTCTACGATCTATAAAAACATGTTTATGATGTTCTTTACGCTAAATTCCTCTCACATAAAGACATTTTAGCTGTTTTATTAACATTTCCAGTACCTTCCAGTAGGAGCTGTTTCAGAGCTCTGTCACTTTAAGAAAACAAGCTAGAGCTGGCCACGCCCACCCATTCCCCGCTCAAGCTGCTATAAGCTGAGAAGCTCCGATATCCGGGAGGGGCTTGGAGTAGAGCCGTTGCTCCTTCAGTAGTTGTTCTCTCTTGCACATAAGGAGGTTCCATCCTGTTTGTGATGTCACAAATGGAAACATTTTAAAACTGCTTGTTTTAGGCACATCATTTCTAAAACCAAACACAGAGAAAACAGATGGATGTTTTATTTCCTCATTTGAAGTGTTCATAGAGGCATTAGAGACCCATATGGTGGCACAAAAGGGTGTAAAAGGTGAGTTTTGCATAATATGTCTCATAGTCGCAAGCGAGAAAAGTGCTTTAGGTGGTCAGCCAGACCAGAAAAGACCTTTGCAAACACCGTCTATTTACTGTTTATAAATTATTATCAGGTATGAGCATTTCTGATCATGGTATATTGGTTAACACCATTACATTTTTAATCCTACCAATTCTCCGGCTCAGCTTCCACTAAAAGCGTAAACTTGTTAGTGGTCATTGTGCAGCAGAGTTACTGGTACATCCCCTCCAGTGGTCTAGGAGGTGTGAGGGGAGAACACAGTAAAAATAAAATAAAAGGGAACTAAAAGGTGAGGTAGGGTGTCAGGATCTGAGGAACTGAAATGAGGAATAAGGTTCAAAAAGGTTTAATTAACAACAAGGTTATTAGTAAACTTTACAAGATATAGACAAACTCAGGGTGTGTCTCTCTTTGGTAACAGAGAGGGGAAAGAACCAACTAATATAAACAAAAAGCAACTCTCTCCTTCTAAAGGAGAGAGGAGAAAACCAAACAGTCTAAGATGAATAAACCTAAAAGCTAGCCTAGTGAACTAGACCAATTCTTGCTTTGCAGAGTTTGGTCTAGGCACGCTTCATTGGAACCCTCGCAGCCTAAACCACTGCTGTGTCTATCCAATCACAACTCGCTATAGTTTTGGTTGGGCCAATCACAGCGCTCTATATCATGGGCCAATCACAGAGCGGGAGTAGCCGAAGACATCAGCGCTGCGGCCGCGAACCCAAGCAACATGGCGGCAACTCGGAAAACACGTTCGTTTGAAACGGCTTTGTCATCAACATTGGATTATTTAGACTCCAACGTGCGTAAGTCTGTCTGATATACTTAGCGGCTTCTTATTTTTATCAAACAAAGTAGTGCAATGTCCCAGTACACCTGATATTCGTGTGTTTTTCATACAAAAACGACAGAAATCATTGATGTTAGACGCTATTAAAGCCTCCCGCTTTTCCGTCGCTGTGATTACGTCATGTTGTTCGTTACTCTGATTGGTCCTAGCGCTATCCAATTGCGTGCTGACATTTTGAAAGACAGCCGTAGATCCCGCCTCACGACTGAGAGCCGTCAATGGTTCGTGGCCAGACTATATATTCACATATATAGGATGGCTTGCCAGGCTACCTAAATGCTACAATGGCCAACACCAATACCACAAAAAGCCTCTCAACTAAACTAGAAAACCACTCTCTTAACTAAAAATTCTCAGAAAGCAAAACACAAGGCTGAACTAAACTGAGGACTAGAGAGGGACATTTACCAAACGAGTCTTACTTCCCACCAAACCCACACGGGTGGTCAAAACAGCTAACATTATCCTTAGCAAGAGGGCCAGAAACCAAGATCACAAACGACACACCAACTACTACCAGCTATGGCGATCACAGCGCGCTTCTGTGTCTCCCTGAATGAAAGAGGGAGAAGGCTTAAATGGAGTGGCAGCTGATTGCTGATGGCTGCCAGCTGCAGCCACTCCTCTCTCTCTCTGCTGCTCTCTGGTGCTGGAGGGCAGGAGCACAGGGCCAGAGGCCCACAGCAGCATGATAGGTGGAGGGCAGAGGACAGGAAACCCAGGGACGATAACAGTTACAAACAAAAGAAGAAAATCTATTTGTTTTGAAAACCACTGAAAATCAGTAAGGATAAAAATAATCAAAATCAAAGAGAAATCTTCAGCGAAAACACAACTACTGAATTACTAACTGATTTTGTTTGCCTGCAGATGCCTGTGATCTGACGCTGGACCCCAACACAGCAGGAGTCAATGTGACTTTGAGCAAGGATAAGAAAGTAGCAACTTATGTTCATGAAACGCAACCATATCCTGATCACCCAGAGAGATTTGAGAACGCACAGGTGCTGTGTGAAGAGGGTCTGACAAGCCGCCATTACTGGGAGGTTGAGTGTGACCCAGATGATGTGGGAGTGGCATACAGAAGTATTCCCAGGCAGGGAGACAGTACAAGTGAATACAGTTTTGGGAAAAATGAAAAGTCTTGGTGTTGGGATACAGAAGGAATGTTTTACCACAACGATTCTTGTCAATGTTTTTTGGTGCCACGAACAAACAACATAGGGGTGTACCTGGACTGGCCAGAGGGGATTTTATGCTTCTTTGATGTTTCTTCCGACTCACCGACTCATCTATATACTGTATGCACAACGTTCACTGAACCGCTTTATCCTGGGTTTGGGATCAGTATGAGTTATGAATCAGTGTGTCTTAAAGAACTAGATATGGAATAAATCAAATGGAAAACAAAGCTAATTCAGCTAACTTTGTAAATGTAACGTACATTTTGAAAAAAGTTAAATTTTAACAAAATGTGGACGTGTCCAAAAGTTTGTTTTCACCAAGAAATTGTATTGAATGAACTCTTTAATGTCATCAAAAAGACGACCAACAATCAGGAGCCATTTTAAGAATAGACTTTATTGATCCCACAGTGGGGAAATTCACTTGTCACAGCAGCACCATCACTCAAAGGGTAATTAGAAGAAAGATAAAAACAAGGATACATGTATATACACATAGGCAGTAATCTAGTATTGTAATCTTAGATCACTAAAGAAACCACAAATAAAAGATGAAAACAAACTTGGTACCAACACTATGCAGCATACTGTAAGAGACACAGACAACAATGTGAATCCGGTATTGCACAAGTATAGAACACATACTGAATATTGCATTGGTGTTATTGTGTACCAGGATGATACCAGTACAGCTTAAACTGAGGAGTTATACACTCTTACTGCAGAGGGGATGAAAGATCTGCGATAGCGCTCAGTTTTACATCTGGGATGTCTCAGTCTACCTCTGGAGGAGCTGTCCATGATCTCCACAGTGGAGTGCAGCACGCCCAGAGTGGCTAATCGGGAGGGTCTGGAGAATTCCCGGTGGGCCGCATAATGTTTGGGCCGCATGGGCCGGTGTTATCTTTTTTTTTTTTTCTATTTTATTTTTATTTTTCTGTGCCGGTGTTCAGTCATGGCACTGGGGCCGCCGGGCTGATCTCATACGCTCCCTGCTGCTATAGGGCTGCCTGCCTCTGAATCCACCTGCAGCTCTCGTCTTTTTCCTTGCAGGCGCGCGGCGCACCACGTGACACGCAGTGCACTCAGCCAGTGGTGATGGAAAGATGGAAAGTAGAAAGAGCAAGGGTGGCACGGAGAAGGCAAGAATTAAAAAGAGGAAAGCCGTGGAAACAGATGCAGCTAGATGTACAAAAATGAGCACCATTGTCTCTCAAACGAGCTCGCGGTCTGTAACGTCAAATGAAGATGAAACAGGTACGGCAAGATGTTAAACTTTACCTGCTAAACCAGTGCTTTTGCAGAAATCTCTGAGATTTCTGCAAAAATGTATGTCCGTCTCCAAGTAAACACCAGGCATCCACAGTCCCGCTGACCAGCCCCTCCCGATATGCAGAACACCCGCTAAGAGGGGCCTCATTCATTTAGCGCATTAGGACGCATTCTCTCCAAATGCACAAAGGCGCATTCAGCCCAGGCAAGAGGAGGGAGGGAGGGAGGGAGAGAGAGAGGGAGAGAGAGAGAGAGAGAGAAGACAGTGCACGTTCCTGCAATAATTGACAACAGCAGCATCTGACCAACTGTGGCTTCCTATATATAATCATTTTAATAGTTGCTGTAGTCGTATTTACAATAATTAATTGTTTAATTTCCCATTTAGACCAGAACAAATCTGAATTTGCTAGTATGGATTTCTGGTGATAACAGGGTTGACACTGAAGTTAGAAGTGAACCCTAGCTCTCCCTGTTGCTTCTGCTGGCTCATTTATAGTAGAACAACAAGAACACCTGAATGGTCTGGCCATCAAAGTTCAGCTCAGCTTATAGAAACACAGCATCAGATGATCAGATAATAGGTCATGAAGTGGGCCGGTCTGGGGTCTGAAACTCCAGGGCTGAAAATGTGTCCCACTCCGGCCCTGATGGGAGGGGTTTCTTAAGATGGAGGTCATCTTCCCCAGCATCCTCCTTTCACACGTCTCCTCAACAGAATCCAGCCCAGAACCGAGCTAGCTTTGGTAGCTAGCTTGTTCAATCAATCAATCAAATTTTATTTATAATGCACTTTTCATACTTGAATGCAGCTCAAAGTGCAGTACAGATTAAAATAACCCCACAAAACCCTCAGTACCCACCCCTCCCAGCCAACCCCATCCCCCCCTACACACACACACAGCCACACACACACACACACACACACACACACACACACACACATACATCAAGAATACAAGACATTGGCATCTGGCTGAGTTCAGAAAAACCATAAATCTGGGAAACGTCATCGGTGGGGCGATCTGTTCAGTCTCTTCCTGTCTCGATCAGAGCTGCCTGCACCCCAACAGACCACAGCAGAATGAATAACAGAGCCAACAACAGAGTGATAAAAGGATTTTAGCAGCTGGGAGTTAACTCCGAAGGACCTCAGCCTCCTCATGAGATGGAGGCGGCTTTGGCCCTTCTTATACAGAACATCTGTGTTGTGGGACCAGTTCAGTTTACTGTTGAGGTGAACACCCAGGTACTTAAAGGTGTCCACCACCTCAATGTCTGCTCCCTGAATGTTTACTGGTGAGTGAGGAGGAGTGTTTCTCTGGAAGTCAATCACCATTTCCTTTGTTTTACTGGTGTTCAAGCGAAGGTGGTTACGCTCACACCAGTCGACAAAGTCCATGATGACTGACCTGTACTCCTGGTCATCCCCCTCAGACACACAGCCGACGATGGCAGAGTCATCAGAGAACTTCTGGAGGTGACAGCTGCTGGTGTTGTAGGTGAAGTCCGAGGTGTAGAAGGTGAAGAGAAAGGGTGAGAGCACTGTACCCTGAGGAGCTCCAGTACTGCACACAACCACCTCAGATGTACAGTTGTGCAGCCTCACGTACTGTGGCCTGTTGGTGAGGTAGTTGATGATCCATGCAGTCAGATGTTCGTCCACTCCTGCACCCCTCATCTTCTGCTGCAGTAGACACGGCTGGATGGTGTTGAGGGCACTGGAGAAGTCAAAGAACATGATCCTCACAGTGCTTTTTTGCATCTTGAGGTGATTCAGAGCCCAGTGCTGCAGGTAGATGAGGGCGTCCTCCACCCCCATGTTTGGTTTATATGCAAATTGAAGTGGGTCTATTTCTGGGGTCACCACTGAACGTAGATGGGTGAGGATGAGTCTCTCCATAGTCTTCATCAGGTGGGAGGTCAAGGCGACTGGTCTGTAGTGGTCTGGTTTCCTGGGATGTGATGTTTTGGGGACTGGAACCACACAGGAGGTCTTCCACAGGATGGGGACCTGCTCCAGTCGAAGGCTCAGGTTGAACATGTGTGGGACCACTTCACAAAGAACCTTTATAAAAAGTATAAAAAGTACATATATGCATGCTGTCCTTAGCAGAAGGGCATTGACTCTGAAGGACCTCAGTCTCCTCAAGGAGGTGGAAATGGTTCTTCTTATACAGAGCATCTGTGTTGTGGGACCAGTTCAGTTTATGTTGAAGTGAACACCCAGGTACTTTAAGGTGTCCACCACCTCAATGTCTGCTCCCTGGATGTTCACTGGTGTGTGGGGAGGTGTTTCTCTGAAAGTCAATCACTATTTCCTTTGTCTTACTGGTGTTTAAGGTGGTTACACTAACACCAGTCCACAAAATCCATGATGACTGACCTGTACTCCTGGGCCGTCATTTATCAAACGTTCAAAGAAACTGTCCTATACTCCCTCCTACAAATGAAATTTAGAATGTTCGTACGAACAGTCAAAATCCTGATTTATGAAACATGCGGTGGCCTCTCGTACGCACCTTTCTCTGCAATCGTCTGATTACAAATCCCACCTGTGCACACCCAGGTGCTCGTGTCCCTACATACAGAAACGCCCTCAATTAATCATATTTGGTCACACTATGTCTGCAGCTCATGAGGGGATTCCCTGCGTTCTTCCTGGAAAAAAAAAAGAAAACTTAATTAAGGTAAAGAAACATCATTATACTGTGTTTAAACCAATGGAGAAAGAAAAACTTTATTGACAGCGAGATTGAGGCACTGGCTGCTGATTTAGAAAAGAACAAACTAGTTGCAGAGGTTATAATTTTATTATTGTAAACGCGGTCAGGACAGAGGAGAGGTTCCTGTCAGAAATAAAGAAATAACAATATAAGATTAAATATGAAGAAATGTAGAAAAACGGACTGAATGTTCCATTCTGTTGTCAATTACAGTTTCCATTTAAAGAGTTGTCTGCATGTTCTGTTCAAGTTTTGTTCTTGTTAGAAAATGTTTGTTGATACTGCAGCCTCTGAGCTTAGGACGTGGTATCTGCTCAGGAACCACTCTGGATCCTCAGAAAGCGTCAGTGCGCCCACGGAAGACGCGTGCCCTCCGGAGTCTCTGCCAAATCCTCTAATAACATGAGCTCAGCCATGATACAGTGTCAGATACCTGTCGGTCACATGTGTCTTTTATAGGTTTTAGCACCATTCATGCGACAAAGCTATTTTTTCCACCAAAAAAAGTATTTATTGGGTAGAATAATTAGTGGATGAGGAACACGCGTGGGAAAGGTGAAAGCATTGGTAAGTAGCAACTCTGATACTTTCCAAATCCCTCAAGTCAGCTATGAGGTTAAAGGATGGTACCAGTGTCAGTTTCAGATAAGTGTCTAAAAGAAAGTTTAAGCACCATATTTAGTGATCCCATCCAGCTAAATGGTGAGTTATGATTTAAGATTTAGGAAAAATAACACTGACAATAGATGATTAAATGGGACATAAAATTTGACATTTATGCTGTTTTTAGTGACTCTTCCAAAATCCAACATCACCATAGATTCTACTGGCATGGTCCCCTGGAGTCAAAAAAGTAACATCACTTGTTCCCTCTCAATTCAACATTTAGGAGAAACATTCATCTTCACAAAGACCTCAGGCTCATTCAACCAGAGTCTAAACTCCAACAGCAGCTCTGCTACTTTACAAATTCCTGAAACCACTTTTGATGATGAAGGGCAGTACCAGTGTCAAACAAGGAGTTTCAATAAAACATTTTGTTCAATCTTTAGTGACTACGTCCAGTTAACTGGTAATTTTTTAATTACTTTAAAAAAAAGAACTTGAATTTAAATCAGCATTCTGCAACTTTGCAGTTATATGGTCTCTGTCGCCCTCCAGAGGCTTGCTGCGTAACGTCACTGTCGTAACATTAAATCTCTCTCTCGGGCATAAGAGGCATGTTTACATTCCTAATATCAGGCAAAACAACAAAAACAAACTTTTCCACCTCCACACATTGAATAAGTAGTTTTATCAGGACTGTATAACAACTTTATGCCCGACCAAACACAATAACCCTGGTGAAATCATTTATTACTTACCTAGCCATTAGCAGCACGGCTAGGTCAGAGTCCGTAGTTCATGCTGTTCTTTCTAAAAGAGCTCTCCAGCGAGGAAACGACGGCCCAATAATAACTCTGCTCTTTGCTCTTGTTCTATCACGTTCTCCTTTTCTTTTCCTATATTCCTCTGATAAGGGATTTCTAGCTTTCTTTGGTGAATCTGCTGCTGCTACAGCGAGTCTACGTTATACAATTATGGCAAGCCAAAGGGATAAAAAAAAGGAGTTCTAAACTTGCATTATGTCCGCCAAAAAAGCTCGTTCAAGACACGCATTTTGGCGGACATAATGCTTGCTTTTAGAACACGTGAGTTTTTGCCCCCTTTGGCGTTAAAACGCACGTTCAGGATGCGCAGTTTGGCAGGCATAACGCGCATTTAGAACACGCGCTTTTTTTTTATCCCTTTGGCTTGCCATATTCTGACGTAAAGCAACACCCAGTCAGTACATCCTGTGGCGACCCGGAGCTCAAAAACTGTATACTGCAGTAAACAGACGTGGGAACCACCAACACTATCACAGGTACAAAAATGAACATAATAGATGATAGTATGACGCCAAAACTTTACAAAAAAGCATAATTTTAAGGTGTAAAAGTTGTGGAATGTTACTTTAAAAGAAAAAAATGTCATAAGAAGTACCATCTGTTATTGTTCAGTGGCTCTTCCCAAACCCATCCCTGGTGTGGTTACCTTTGGTCATCTTGTTGCCATTACTTGCTCAAACTCAGTTCAACATTTAGGTAGATTGTTCGTTCTGCTGAAGACGCCAGGCTCATTCAGTAAAAACTGCACATCAAGTACCAGCTCTATGACATTCAGAATTATTGAGTTCATCTAACCATGTGGGAGCTTACTAGTGTCAATATAAGATAACATGGTCACAACGAAATTCAATCTCTCCAACTAGTGACCGTGTTACAATCAATATTACTTAATAAAGCTGCAATGGCAGAGCTGCAAACAAGCTAGCTTTTGAACCCAAACATGTTCACAGAACACTCACCCCTCCTGTTTGTTATCTAGGCCTTGTCCGCCAGAACTGGAACCCGCGTTGCCAGAGGAAACAAGCAAGCGCTACACATCATTCGCCGTTTTCTACGTCCAAACGTCTTTTGTTGTCTGTGACTTCAAATGATGTTTTTTTTTTGGGGACTCTGGTAGTTTGTCCTAAAGTTTAAGTGGTAGCAGCCGGCTGTTTCTCCTCTGATATTATTGAGCGGAGAACCTCTCCCACCAGTGGTGTTCTGTTGCTAAATATTTGAGCGCGTACTGAGTGAAGGACCTCAAGAGGTTTGGTGAGACAACCAAATGGTCCAATGGTTGAGTTATGTTATTGGTAGAGGTTTTTAGACAAATGCGAGAGAACAACTTCATCAAATTTTTTTTAACCTCCACAACATATTTTTAGCTATACTATTTTAGAACGTTAAGAGGCATGAAAAAATGTTTTAAGCTAGCTTGTTTTCCAAATTTGTTATTGCAGCTTTAAGTTCACTAAGAATGTTGGAACTTCTTTGAATATGTGCAGCTAGTTAAAGCTAGTTAAACTTTCAATACTTTTTAATCAGCTCCATTAGAGCCACCATGAAGTTCTTTCAAATAGTGTGGAGAAACCCTGGAGTATTCTACAGAATTAACTTTAATGAAGTAATGACCATACAAAGACCATTTTCATTTGTTTGTCTCCCATACATTTTACTTTGTGAACCGTTGTGTCACGGACGTTTCTAGACCATTTTTGAGTCAATAGGAGGACACCCCCGCCTGAAGGAAGGCTCTGCACCCCCAGCCGACCCCCTCACCTTGCAAAGAGATCAGAGTGACAATGAAATATATCTTGATCTTTAGGTGCTCAGCACCCTCCAATCCTATAGCCGTGCAGCTTTGTGTAACCCAGGGGTCGGCAACCCAAAATGTTCAAAGAGCCATATTGGACCAAAAAAACAAAAAAAAAATCTGTCTGGAGCCGCAAAAAATGAAACGCCTTATATAAGCCTTATATGAAGGCAACACAGGTTGTAAGTGTATATAGTTATATTAGCCTATTATCAAAGTGACTACAAATACATAATGAGCATTCATGATTAAATGTTTATTTTCCTGCAGCATCCTGGAGAGAACAACACACCACGTGACTCTGCTGTAGATATTTGGTGCTTTAAGTTTAACTTCCATTACAATATTAATCAGTGGTATTAATTTGATCATTTCTTCTTGCGGCCCATCACAGCTCACATACCTGCATAACAGCGCTGTCTGTTTGATATCGATCACATCACACGACTCATCACAGGTAGTTGAGTACGCTGGAGCTGAATTAATGTCTCTGATTTGCTGATTGGTGACGTCTCCTGTCGTTTTAATGGTCCTTGTCTTTGTGGAGAGAGGAACGTCTTTAATTTTCTGGATTATCTCGGTTTTGTTTTTGAAGTCTGATATTTTGATGAATGAATCCTTCATGTAATCACCATCCGTGAACAGTTTTCCACACTTTATCATCTCTCAGGTTGCAACAAAACCTGCGGAGTTTGGAGATGTAATCCACTTCTTAAATCTACTTTTATAACCTGACACACGGGAGACGACACGCGGCAGAGGCGACATGCAGCAGCGGCAAAAGCCAGCGGCGCCTCTGTTCCAGCAGGGTGAATAGCGAGTCTTCCGTTGTTTTGATTGGCCGTCAGATTGGAGGGAATTTTGGGTTATTAAAGCAGTTCAGAGTTGAAACAGCGGTAGATATGAAGTCTCACAAGGTTTTGCTGGAGTTAAGTGAAGTCTTGTAAAGCTCTGGGACATCAGACACGGCAAATATTAACTTTTCCTCCATGTTTACCCGGAGATGTACTGAGAAGCATCCTGTCCCCTCATTGGTCAGTCAGTGAAACCTCCGCTGATTTGGTCCTTGTCTGAGCGACAGCGGTGAAAAGTTGAAGTTTTTCCAGGTAATCATTCCGCGTCGACAATGAAAGCAAATAATTGGGTCCATTCTTCCTTGAATCCTCTGTTCTCATCAGCTATCTTTCTCTTTTTCCCTTTGGGATCCACGGCCCTGACACACCCGCTGGTTTGTTTACATCCATCTGCCTGGCACGGCGCCGCCATATGAGCGCCGCGCTGAAACGTGTGTCGCAGGCTATGACGCAAATTTTCGTTGACAGAAATGTTAAAATGTAATATTTATTATGTGCATTTTTACAGCATTGGAAAACGTTAAGAATGTTTGTCCTCCTACAGAAACGATAATAAAACAAAAAATATATCCCCCATCCATTTTCATACTCTTGTGGGGACATTTGTGAAGAAGCTCCAGGGAGCCACTAGGGGTCGCTAAAAGAGCCGCATGCGGCTCCAGAGCCGCATGTTCCCGACCCCTGGTGTAACCCAACATTGCTTTTGGACTCATCCAACGTATGTAACACTATACGTCCTGGTGCTGTTTTTCAAAGTCTGATCTAGACGGAGATTCACTCCCTGTCCACATGTAGCCGGGTATCTCCCAAAACGAAGATATTTTTCTACGATTCGGCCTCTCATCCAAACAAAAATGCAGATTTCCGCAACGAAAACGAATTTTTTTAAAAACTCCGGCCAAAGTGATGATTTTGCATTTTCTCCGTTTTCAGCGTTTCTGTGTGGACAGAAATAACTGGAGTTTTAGGTTTCACAATGTCACTGCGACGAAATGCCGACGGCCCATGTGTGACCTCTGTTTACGCTGCAACATGGATGCCCTCAGAGCTGTGCTCGCGTTATCAA
The DNA here is from genome assembly GCA_006937985.1 of Aphyosemion australe. Classification (NCBI taxonomy): domain Eukaryota; kingdom Metazoa; phylum Chordata; class Actinopteri; order Cyprinodontiformes; family Nothobranchiidae; genus Aphyosemion; species Aphyosemion australe. The sequence continues at coordinate 515,766 of SSNS01000109.1, read as the reverse complement.
TTGTCCAAGCGCTTTTTGACGCTTGTTGACTTTATACTCCAAAACTACATTTAAGAGCAATTCTACCTCCTTATCGGTCCACACAAGCGAGCCAGGCGCCATGTTTCATGTTTTGTTGNGTTCTTGAGCCAGTATATGCTAAAATGAACCTTTACAGAATTAATGAAATGTCACTCAGACCCCCATCACCCTTTGTGGCCAGAATACCACACTTGCAACTTCAGAGTATCCAGTCCGGTCCCTGTTAGTCATACAGTGTAGCTGACATGCCTGGTGCTGCAGTCTGCTTCCAGCATGTTTCCTGCATGTTTTAGATTAGGGGTCTCCAACTCCAGTCCTCGATAGCTACCATAGCTAGTTTTCTGTGTTTCCTGCTCTGCCACACCTGAATGGAGTAATTTAATCCTCACCTTACATCTGCACAGGCCTGTTAATTACTCATTCATTTAAATCAGGTGTGTAGGAGCAAAGAAACAGTTAACATGTGCAGGATGGTAGCTCTCGAGGACTGGAGTTGGAGACTCCTGTTTTAGATCATGAACACAGCTGATTTGTTTGATTTAGTGATGAACCGCTCCTGTAGACACTAATGAAGGCTGAGGAGACATTTCATGTCAAGTGTTAAAAAGAGGAGTGCACAGCAAGGAGAAGAGTTTCACTTTTGGTTTTACAACAGTGAGTTAATAACGGACTCTAGGGGGTGCTAAAAGCAAACCAAAACTGCATAGTTTTGCCTTTAAATGATATAAATTAAGTAATATTTCATCATTTATATTTCCCCCTCTACAGCTAAACAAATTGCAAGCCTACAGCTTTGACCAATAGATTTGCATATCCACAAGAGGGAACTGTCAATGAGAATGCAGCCCAGTATCCAGCTGGCCTCATGGGGTGACGCTCTGACGCAAAGCTTTTTTTCAGTTTAGCACATCATTCTAGCTTGAATGCTAACTTGACCTGCATTAAATTATAGTTAGTCTATAAACTTCAAGCCAACTGTGGAAGAGGAGGTAAGGGAACAAAAAGGGATTTATCTTTTTGTGTATATTGGAGCTAAGTGATTAGTGTAGCATTCAGACTTGCTCTACGTTGGACTTGTTTTAACCTGTTGTGGCGATTAGCAACAATCATGAGTACCAGTTTCCCGCTGGTTTTTGATGTTTCCCTGCTTGAACACTGCAGATTTGATTAAAACGAGTTATTAGCAGGAGAACCCAAATGAAGGCAGAGAAGATAATTGAGATGTTAGAATCAGGTGCATCTAAGCCGGAAAATATCAAAAACATGCAGCCACAGCGACCCTCTGTTAACGTTACAACACTATTTGTGTGCTTGTGCGCGATATGAGGTGTGGCTTTCATCTCCTTCCAGAAAGGGAGGGTAAGCAGGGGTGGGAGCTTTAGTCATTCAAATTTCAAAATCTTCTCTACCGCTCCATGATGATGTCATGCTACAAATCACAGCTGTAACAAAGGGATCAAATAATGCATCTACATGAGCAACTTTGGAAGTAGTAGTTCCTTGCTGGATTGTTGCAAACTTGTTTTTGTTTTTTTTTACTTTTTCTTCTACCAGTGGTATGTTCTAACAATGTCATTCAACATACTAGCCTAGTGAACTGGACCAAATTCTTGCTTTGCAAAGTTTGGTCTAGGCACGCTTCATTGGAACCCTCGCAGCCTGATCCACTGCTGTGTCTGTCCAATCACAGCTCGTTATAGTTTTGGTTGGGCCAATCACAGCACTCTATATTTTGGGCCAATCACAGAGCGGGAGTAGCCGATGACGTCAGCACTGCAGTCGCAAACACAAACAACATGGCGGCAACGCAGGAACCATGTTCGTTTGAAACGGCTTTGTCATCAACATTGGATTATTTAGACTCCAACGTGCGTAAGTCTGTCAGATATACTTAGCGGCTTCTTATTTTTATCAAACAAAGTAGTGTAATGTCCCAGTACACCTGATATTCACATGTTTTTATACAAAAACGACAGAAATCATTGATGTTAGACGCCATTGCTGCCTCCCTCTTTTCCGTCGCTGTGATTACGTCACGTTCTTCGTTACTCTGATTGGTCCTAGCGCTATCCAATTGCATGCAGACAGTTTGAAAGACAACCGTAGATACCGCCTCACGACTGAGGGCCGTCAATGGTTCGTGGCCAGACTATATATACACATATATAGGATGGCTTGCCAGGCTATCAACACAGTGTTTGCGAAAACACGTCGGACAGTCGGACATTACCGACGTGGTTTAATATTGTCCGACGAAAAACTTCACATCGTCGGACATTATGACCGACGCCGTGCGTCTACTCTGAACGTGCCAAAATAAAATAAACTTCCTGAAAACTGCAGACTGTTTGTTGGCTTCCCCCTCAAAAGATCTAGTTTCTACATATATTACATATTTATTTGGACTCTCAGTGTAGTGGGTCTTCTATTGGGCAGAGAGGATGGAGAGCGGCAGAGCGCTGATTACTGATGCGCTCCGCCGGGCAGCTGCGTCGTGTGCACGGCCACAGTAACATTCTCAAAGTGGCGCCACCAAAAAAAACATAATTAACACGCGATCGTTCACGTTTGCTCATACTTTCTTTCATTTGTGCCTGACGCGCTCCGCTGCTGCAGAGATCATCTCCCGTGCATCGGTGACGTCACCTCAGTGGCGCGGCCGCACATTCCGCTATTTTTGCGGTCGACGGATCTTTTTGATCTGCTAATTTCAAAAGGAACTTGTGAGTTTAA
>SSNS01000109.1:468541-512961 GCA_006937985.1 Aphyosemion australe | reverse complement strand
GTGTATAAGAGACAGAAGTTGAGCAGGAAGATGAAATGGATAGGATTCTGGGGATCTACTGCCACCTACAGGTCTGGCATGCCTATGAATGTGCTTAACAATGTACGCGGTTAAGCCTACGTGTGGATGGAGTTTTTTCTAAAAACGAGGTGGTGTGGACGCTATTTTTTAGGAGGGCGAATATTCGTTTTTAAAAAACCCGGCTACATGTGGACAAGGCCTCAGTCACTTTATTGTTTTATTTATGAACATAAATAAGAGTTCGACGGGTACCAGGTGGTACATTTACTTGGTCCTTAGAGCCACCCTTACAACAGATATCTTTACAGCCACAGACACCAAATTACTGCTTTTTTCTTTTAGAATTGCTTTGTGTCTGGAAGAAACCTCATTATGAATGAAGTAAACTAAATTGTACTTTAAATGCATCAAACATGGAGGGAAATGTAATCATGCTGAGCTCTAAAAGACATTTACAACTTTTGCTTTGAAGTCTCAAATTTAAATTGTTCTAAAGTTAAAGTCCCAAGTCATCATCACACACTGGTGAAATTACATCTCCACATTTGACCCATCCCCATGGTGGGGAGCGGTGAGCTGCAGCTGTGGCCGCGCTCGGGAACTATTTGGTGGTTTAACCCCCCAATCCAACCCCTTAATGCTGAGTGTCAAGCGAGGAGGCATTGGGTCCCATTTTTTTTCAAGTCTTTGGTATGACCCGACCGGGAATCGAACCCTGATCTCCCAGTCCCGGGGCGGACACTCTACCACTAGGCCACCGGAGCTGGTCTTCTGTGACAAAAATATATTTTCTAACTGTAAAGACAATTAACATGGGCTATTCCTACTATTCAATGGGAATGCATGCACTGGTGTTTTATTGTCTGGGGGTGTGTACCGTTTGTTTTCTCTGAATGTAAATTTTAAAAAATAAAAATGATTTATCCTTCACACCAATAATAATCTCATTTTTATTTTCTTTCTTGTTGCTAAACCAATAACTTTATCTGCATGTTTTAAATAATTAATTAAATAATTAAAGTTTTGCAATTGGTGACAAATGAGATGATTCAAGATCAAATTTGTTTTAGTTTTTTCCCAGACCTCAAGCCAAGGACGGACTAAATAAATAAATAACATTGACCACATTTTGTGTTGAAGTCTATATGAGCTTTCCATTTTCAGTTTTCTGTTTATTTACTCATTTTGTTCTTACTCCAATAAAGATTTTTGAAGTTATTGAAATTGAAAATGTTCAATAAATATAAAAATGTATTGTAATATTTTTATAGCTAATTTCAGTCTCAAATGCCATTTCCTGCCAAGACCTAAGTACACCCATTTTCTTATGTGTGTGACATAAGCATGCATCTAAATTTATGTGGATCAGCCCTGCAGGAAAGTGATTAACAAACAAAAATGCACAGGCAGAGATTTTAAGGTTTTAAATGACCACTAATGTTTCTGCTGCATTTGCTGCCTCTGTATCCCACCCTTCTGACACTAGATGGTGATATTTGAAAGGAAATGAAATTCCATTGCAGGTTGTGGTGCAGGCATTTTGATTGATTGTGTTTGAAGAGCAGTATTTTAAGGCATTATGACTGCGTATACTCACTTTAATAATGAAATAAACTGATGATGCCTTTTCCCTTTAAAAACTCATGGTGATATGAACAATTTCTTTTGCAGCTTTGTGTGGTTTTAATATTTTTATACATTTTATATATTAAACAATAATTTGGAAGACAGGCCTCGTAGGTTAGCATGCACTCAGAAACACGCGCACGCATACACACACACACACAATACACAAAATATATGGAGCTAAACCCTTTTAAAAATGACATGACCAAATCCTTTACGCATGAGTCCCCTTCTATTTTCGCATATCATTTATTCATGTTCTCATCTTGCTGCTCACCATATACTCTAAAGGTGCGGGTATTCAGCTGTTTGAGAAGATTAAAAAATGTTAAGGGCCTAACTAGAATTAAAAAGGGATTCTGCAAAAAAATAAAATAAAAAAGTTTCGGTTGAAACCAAACAACTAAAGCCCTTCTAACTGTATGATATGACTTATTTTTTTATTTTTATAAAAGTAAGGATAAAATTGGAAAACTAGAACATTTCTCAAGAATTTTTGAATGGCACTAATGTACAGGTAATACCTGAAATATTACAATATGGTGCAAAAGTTCATTTATTTCAGTGATTCAACTTAAAAGATAAAACTAATAAATGAGACTCATTACATGCAAAGCCAGATATTTGTTATAATTGTGGTGATTATGGCTTACAGCTTATGCTATCCATCCATCCATCTATCTTCATCTGCTTCTCTGGGGTCGAGTTGCAGGGGCAGCAGCCTAAGCAGAGAGGCCCAGACTTCCCTCTCCCCAGCCACTTGGGCCAGCTCCTCCAGGGGATCCTAAGGTGAAGTTCTAAGAAGTTCTTCTTTAGATTGCTGCTAAAATATGAAATAAAACAACTAAATTATGAGGCTGAAAAGTCAGACTCCTATTATAAAAGGCTCAATAATATGTATTAAATTGGTGTTGTCTAGCTCCCTCTTTTCCATCTGATTTATAGTTAATTCATATTTTATGGAAAAATGGACCTGCATTTCAGTAGTTGGATCACACCCCGCAGAACATGGCCCACTCAGACTCAATGTCCCCCGCCTCCCTCCAGATGTGTTCAAAATTCTGTCAGAGGTGGGAATTGAATCTCTTTCTGACAGGAGACTCTACCAGATGTTCCCAGCAGACCCTCACAATACGTTTAGGCCTACCAGGTCTGACTGGCATCATCCCCCACCATCGAAGCCAACTCACCACCACGTAGTGGTCAGTTGACAGCTCCGCCCCTCTCTTCACCTGAGTGTCCAACAAAGTCGATGATCGAACTGCGGCCTAAGGTATCCTGGTGCCAAGAGCACATATGGACACCCTTATGCTTGAACATGGTGTTTATTATGGACAATCCATGATGAGCACTGACGTCCAATAACAAAGCACTGCTCAAATTCAGATCGGGTGGGGGCATTCCTCCCAACCACACCTCTTCCAGGGGCCTCATTTATCAACCGTACTTACGTACAGATCTGTGCGTATTTTGTGCGTGGGAACGATTTTATGCATTGTGTGGTATTTACCAATTTGTACTTGTGCGTGAAAACGTTCCTAAATATAAGAACAGCTCTGACTATGCGTAGGAACAGCATCTAGTGGCAGAACGAGGGAACAGCAATTCTGAAGGTCTCAGTGATCCACGCGTGTTCCTCATCCACTAATTATTTTACCCAGTAAATAATTATTTCGTTGGATAAACAGCTGTGTCACGTTATTGGTGCTAAAATACCCGTGACCGACGGGAATCTGACATTGTAGAACGGCTGATTTTGTGTTATTTTGTAATCACAATGTTTACTCTTACCATTTTATGATGTTTTAAGTCATTTTGAATTTATTTATTTATTATGTTTTAATTTCATTTAATTATTTTGTCTTTGTGAAGCACATCGTGGTTTTTTGTGAGATGCGCTATATAAAAGATCATTTCTTCTTCTTATTATTATTGGAGGATTTAGCAGAGCAGAGTGCACTCTGGAGGGAACGGCTCTTCCGTGAGCGCAGCGCACTGATCCGATTCCAGTCCAGATTGTATTTTACAAATAAAACAACCTCCAGAACCTCCTCTGCTCCCCGATCATACACACGTTGTCAAGTGTCCAGTGTTTCGATCTCGCTGTCAATAAAGTTTGTCTTTGTTTTCCGGGAAGAGCCCAGGGAATCCCCTCCCGATCTGAGGACGTAGTGTGACCAAATATGGTTAATTCAGGGCGTTTCTGTATGTAAATGACGTTAAACTGGCACGAGCTCCTATATGCACACAGGTGGGATTTATCATCAGACGATTGCGGAGGAACGTGCGTACGAGAGGCCACCGCATGTTTCATAAATCAGGACATTGACTGTTCGTACACACATTCTAAATTTCATCCATAGGAGGGAATATAGGAACGTTTCTACCAACGTTTGATAAATGAGGCCCCAGGTCTCACTGTTGTTGCCCACGTGAGCATTGAAGCAACAACTATGCCCACCCCTGCTTGGCACCTCTCAGGGGCCCAACCCCTCTTGAAGACACTAGTTCCAGAGCCAGAGCCATGCATCAAGGTGAGTCTGACAACATCTAGCCAGAACCTCTCAACCTCACACACCAACTCCGGCTCTTTCCCAACCAGAGAGGTGACATACCACATACCGAAAGGTAGCTTTTGTAGCTGAGGATCAGACCGCCAAGGTCCCTGCCTTCGGCTACCACCTAAGACTTACAGCTTATGAAAACCCCAAATTCAAAATCTCAGACAATTAGAATATTGTGAAAAGGTTCAATATTCTAGGCTCAGTGTCACTCTATAATCAGCTAATTAATCCAAAACACCTGCAAAGGGTTCCTGAGCTGTCAGCTGCGAGCTGTTAATGTCCAATGTTCAAAAGACTGCCCCCAACCCAACTCCACCCCGGTCCGGTCCTCCTACACTCCTCTTGCTTCTTCTTCTAATAAAGTTCAGGCAGACTACACACAGGTAGTTGCAAAGCAGGCATGAGACGTTCCCAGACTTTGCTATCACATGAAAATACTCAGCAAGAAAAACCAAGACTACGCAACTCATAAAAGTTAAGTGGAGTCAAAAATAAATAAAGTATGATGCATGCATATGCCTATTTGATAACGTCCTACATGTTTATTGTAGGTATTGTAGGTGCTAAAACTGCAAAGCTAGATGACGAGATGGCCAAACCATGCAGTTTTAAGTCCTTTTCACTGATCTGTGACGAATCGAACAGAACAACAGAAAAACAGTTAAAGAATTAGTCATCCTGGCTAGACTCTACAATGAGACCACTCTACAGGACCTTGGCTGCTCCTGCCACCTAGCAGAGCTGGCCACTGGCTGTGTCAATAAAGATTCTGAGTTCTGCCCTTAAGCCTATGTCTGAATTTAACATCACCTTCCAGTTGGGAGTCAATGAAATTCAATGAATGAGTGAATAATAATTAAATATGATAATTCTTATTGTAGCATTTTTATTTCACTGTTATTTTGTTTTTACCAATTACGTCTTCTGCAGTCAGAGGGAAGTCCACAGGCCTGAAGAGAAGATGTTCAGGCTCATCAAGATGATCCTGGGCTACATCATACCAGCCAGGGCCTTTGTGAGTGTACCTCATACTTGCCAACCCTCCCGAATTTTCCGGGAGACTCCCGAATTTCAGCGCCCCCTCCCGAAAATCTCCCGGAGACACCATTCTCCCAAATTTCTCCTGATTTCCACCCGGACAACAATGCAAATTTCTGCCTAACCGCTGCTGCTGTCTGTGTTCCAGCGGCAGCGCGCATGCTGCTCAGCAAACCATCTTCAGCAGCTTCCAGCACAAACGTAGCACTAACCATTCGTGGGTGGGAAGCTAACTTCACTCAGCTCTGCTCTGCACTGTCCTGCTGCGGGAGCACGCAGCGCTCAGCTGCACATTGAGGAAGTAAATAATTAGAATAAGAGCGACGAGGCTAAATAAAAATATATTTGCGTTATTAACAAGTTTCTTATCAGTGAAAAAGCCACGACTTTGGGCAGATAAATGAAAGAATTGACGATTTTTAACACGGTTAAGACGAATGTTTTAAAGTCAATTACGTTCTCTGCTGCCTGGTTCCTAATAACGGATCACATTCCTGCTTTTTAAACCAACAGCATAATAGTTTAAGTCCATCTAAAGGTTTATGAGCATCACTGTTGATACTCGAGAGCAGAACTAAGTTATTTAAACTCTGTGGGCTCATGAAACTCACAACACTGCAGGTCTGTGGAAAAACACTGCTGCATCTTAACAGGTGGATTTGGCCAAAATATATATTTAAAGACACTAAGTTGGATGTCTGATAACTCAAATAGGCTAAAAAAACAATTTTCTTGTATTTCTATTTTAATAATGTGTAGAATAGACTGTATGCTCCCTAAGTGTCCATTCTGTTAAGGAAAGAAAATCATAAAATTCTTTTGTGAAAAATCTACTGAATGATGCACTGATCAAAGGAGGTGAAACAATCGATATATATGCTATATGGGTCCCATTTACAACTTAGTGTAAACAGGGCATCAATAAACTATCTACAGTATAGTGATTATCAATAAAGTAAAATATTATATAGCAGTCAGGATTATTGTTTACTGGACAAAATCTGGAGCAGCTAAGATTGTGTCCCAGCTCCTGTAGCCCTAATACTTTATAATTATTATGTCAAATATAAAAATCTTTATTTTTTTTTTTACTTGTGAGTGTATATGTATACCCCCCGGCCCTTTTGAATGTCTCCCTAATTCTGAGGTCTCAAGGTTGGCAAGTATGGTGTACCTCTCAGGGAGGGGGGAGTATGGAGAACGCCATTAGTTGGCTGATGAAGAGCTCTTAATCGGAGCAGACACAAGGCATTCATGAAAAGCACAGAGCTTCATGTGTCAGCCGAGAAGAACATTTTTCAGACTATATTACCCAGCAGTTATATAATTATGACATCATCTTTTGACTATATGAGCGTATAGGCTGTAGTGTGCCTAAAATGTTTCCACTGCATTTTTACTCTTATGCTGCTGTACATCAGTGAGACTAGTGAGATGAACAGAGAGGAACTCATTGACTACCAGGTGACCAATAGCAAGCAACTCCCCCCAAAAGACAAAATTGACAGATTCTGAGACCTGCTAGGGAAGGATGTGAGGTTCAGTGAGCTGCCACGACTAATGAAGGCTTTGCTATGCATCCCGCACAGCGATGCCAGTTCTGAAAGGGTGTTGGTTAGAGAGATTGTCATTAGACAACAGCACTGTTTGTGCTTTAATGTCAAGTAAAATCAATCACACTGGCCCAGTCCACAAATAATACAGTCTTTCCCAAAAAAGCTTTAAAAGATGGAATGTCTGCGACACATCTGGATAATAAGACATACATGACTTTCCTTAATTCAAAGCCAAAACTTGACAGGTGTGAAATATGCAGTGATTCGAGCAGGGAAACATCTAAAACCTTCAGGAAGCAGCCACTAGCAACCGTGGTGAAGTTAGTTGGACGTTGGTTATTCGACAGACATTCACTCATGGTTCACTACGGTCAGTGGAGGGTTTTCATTCGGTGCGCTGCGCCACAGAGAGACAGCAGTCAGCTGTTCCAAGGACTCGCTGATGAAAGCGGTGGTCTGCTTATAGGGACCGTCAACCATTTCTAGTCATTTGAGAATGCATACCAAAAATCTAAAGCTTTCAGCTTAATTGATTAAATTATTCAAAATCAATTCTAAGTTGTGTTACTTAATTAGACCAAGGAGACACATCAGTTTGAAACATATTTCACGCAATCTGATCTTTTTTTTATAAGTAATTTAATGAAAAATTGTTTCTTATTTCAATAGCTTCCAGATAAATTGATCAAAATACTCAAATCCAATTTCCAATGGTGTTACTAAACTAGACCAATGAGACACAGCAGTTTCTAACACATTTCATTGAGTCAGATTTTTCAAATAACTAATTTGTCTTCAATAGCTTACAAATAAATTGATCAATGACCCCAAATCAATTCCCAGTCCATTCCTCCCACTCCAAAGGAATCTTGTCTGAAAGAGGGATTTGTGACTTTATTGCCTGGTAGTTTCAAGCTGCCACCTCTGGGAATTGGTTTTGAGTACTTTTTAAATCAATTTAACTAGAAGCTTTTGAAGAAAATATATTTTTTAATGAAAATCTTAATAAAAAAAGATCAGATTGCATGAAATATAAATTAAGTAAAAACTGTTGTGTCTCATTGGACTACCTTAAGGGCGATGGTGGCAGAGGAGTTAAGTGGCCGCCTTGCAATCGGAAGGTCGCAGGTTTGCTTCCCGCTCAGTCTGTCACTGTCATTGTGTCCTTGGGCAAGACACTTAACCCGCCTTGCCTGCTGGTGGTGGTCGGAGGGACTGGTGGTGCCAGTGTACGTCATGCCCCGCCTCTGTCAGTGAGCCCCAGGGCAGCTATGGCTACAATATAGCTCATCCCCACCAGTGTGTGAATGGGTGGATGACTAATTGTGTTGTGAAGCGCCTTGGGGGGTTGTAGAACCCTAAGAAGGCACTATACAAATACAGGCTATTTTCCAAATTCATAAAAAATATTCAAAACTGTTAGTAACACAATTGGGAATTGGTTTTGAACATTTTTTATCAATTTACCAGGAAAATTTTGAAAAAAATCTTAATTTTTATGAAAATCTTAATAAAAAAAAGATCCGATTGTTCGAAATATGTTAAAATCTGTTGTGTCTCGTTGGTCTAGTTTAGGAATAGAACTGAGAATTGATTTTGAATAATTTAATCAATGAAGCTGAAAGCTTTTGATTTTTTGTATGCATTCTCAAATGACTAGAAATTGTTGACGGTCCCTAAGCGGACCACTGCTTTCATCAGCGAGTCCTTGGAACACAGCTGACCGCCGTCTCTCTGTGGCGCACAGCGCACGGCATGAAAACTCACCGCTGACCGTAGTGAACCATGGAGTAATGTCTGTTGAATATCCACTGTCCAACTAACCTCATCGTGGTGCTTTTTCAGTGTGAGAAATTGGAAGTGTGGCATGAGAGCATGTGAAGGGGGTCAGATGCGTGTGTCTCACACTCAATGCGTGTGTGTTGGCAGCCCTGATAAAGCGGCTGTGAGCTGTGTTGCTTTCGGATACTGATATGAAGCACACAGCTTTCTACTGTCTCACTGAGACTGCTGTGTGCTCCTCACAGCAGTCTGTCCTCACGCTTCCACGGCTGGAGTGGTGGTTCTGAGCTGCAGTAAGAAGATGTTTACCCCACTGTATCCAGACTGAAAATGAATCGTGCACGCGGAAAGCTGCTGCTACCTGATTCTACCCACCCATCAGAAGAAGAAAAGAAGAAGAAAAATAAATTATGAAAGATAACCCATCATTTCTCAGGGTCAGGGTCAGATAGTCAAGTTTAAGTTTTTTAGAAAAATAAGTTTTAAAAAATGGTTTCTCAGGGAGCCTGCTCTTTAAGTTTTAAAGGTGCGGAACACTGAAAAATCTTTGTTTAATTATTATTTCTGATTATAATCGGTCATTCTGAGTGTTTAATGCAGGCTGAACATGAAAATAGTCTCCTACACCTATCTCCTGCATTAGCTTCAGATAGAAAACAGACGGTGAAACTCTAGGATTAGAAAATCCTGACAGATCTACGTCACACTGTCACTTAACATTCATGGACTCACCCATCTTGACTCACGATGGGGAAGGCTGTTGTTGGTTTAGCGTCCAGGAAACAGCAGAGAACGTCTCGGCTAGTAGAAGCTAACCGTTAGCATTAGCAACTCCACCACACAGCAGAACTCCTTCAGGCTTGTGTTATTTGTGGAGACAAAACATCAACATTGCAGAGCAAACAGAGTCAGTGGTAGAGTCATGTTGCTGTTAGCCAATCAGAGGAGAGATGTCCAAATATCAGGAAATAAGACTCTAAATCCTTTCGTCTGAAGCTACTTTCTCCTCCAGCTGACTTCTCTGTGCTGAAACAGGGCCTTCATTCCTACTAGAGACCACTGTAGATGTATTGATCAATCGAGTGTTCAACACCTTTATACCTATCTACAACTTCCTCCACAGAAAGCTCACTTCAGAAGATCTGAACTATCATTTTAATACTTAGAAATCCCAGAAGAATGTACAAATGACAGTCTACACATTGTATTCTGATATGTGCTTTCTCCTTCGCTCTTCCTATCACACGGTAAGCATCTGTGCACAGTGTGGTGCTGGATGTAGGCTTGTAGAGTTTGATGTTTCTTTTCTTTGCTATCATGAATATTTTATTCCACCCAGAAGGTTCCATCTAAATGAAAGCTAAAAAACACCACCAACAACAACCACTACAGCAGAAACAGCAGCAGCCACCTAGGAAGCATGTAGCTAATCACCTACAGCCTCAAAGAGGTGAGACAGATCCCAACAGCTCCACTGTTTCTCCTTCCACAGAGCCTGTCATTAAAAATACATGTCTAAACATCATCACAGAAACAGAGCAGAAACAAATAAATACATTAAATGATGAAAATGTGAGTAAACACATTAGGATCAAAGAAATCTCTGTAAAACACTCTGATAATGGAGGGAAAAGTAAGAGGAAAGAAGCTGAGGAGGACAAGCTGCAAGATAACAAGATGAAAGGGAGATTAGAAAGGAGAGCATGAAAAAACATCACCAAGCAGGGCTTTGATTGCTAAAGTAGTGCATGTATCCATATATGCACTCATTCACATGCATAACATTATATATTGTGTTTGCATATTTATGTCTGTGTCCAAAAAATGCAAAAGTAACGTCACAGATACAAGCTGAAAATGAAGTTGCTTGCGTTTGTGGAGGCCACTGCGTGCTCGCTGACTGTGTTTATAAGTTTATTGTCCTTGAAGGAAATAAACGAGAATCCTCTACGGAGTGCATAGATTGCAGAGATGAGGATAACAACGACATAAAGGGTTTAGAAGAGGAGTTTAATATGAGAAAGGGAATGACAGGGATGTTATTGAAAGATACAGGGAAAACAAACTCTTTCCCATTGATGAATAAATTCACCGGCTAAAATGAAAACTGATACCAATTTCATCAGGTACAAAAAGCCAAACTGCAAAATCACCATTTTTATGCTTAGCTGGAGATTATTTTCATGACAAGGACACATCTCTGCTTCAATATGATTCTTTTCCCCAGTTGTTTCAAGTCCCTCACATTCTGATTCAATACTTTTAGTATTTACACAACGCCACTCACCTAATCAAACTACAACTATAGTGAGGTTCTGTGGGAAGGCTGAGACCAGTTAGAACCCTACCTGTTGCAAATGGCTCTTTGAATGACCTCTGGAAAAACAGAGAATAGTTCTGACCACATTAATGAGCACATAGCTAGCCACAATGGGGCAAGTAGAGAACTTGATTTCTGCCAACCATCCAACAAATAACAATCGATTTGTGCCATTTATTACAATGTGAATTAAATAAATAATGCTAATAAATAAAGGGAACAACAACACAATGTGACTCCAAGTCAATCACACTTCTGTGAAATCAAACTGTCCACTTAGGAAGCAACACTGATCGACAATCAGTTTCACCTGCTGTTGTGCAAATGGAATAGACAACAGGTGGAAATTATAGGCAATAAGCAGGACTTCCCCAATAAGGGAGTGGTTTTGCAGATGGTGACCACAGACCACTTCTCAGTTCCTGCTTTCTGGCTGATGTTTTGGTCACTTTTGAATGCTGGCGGTGCTTTCACTCTAGTGGTAGCATGAGACGGAGTCTACAACCCACACAAGTGGCTCAGGTAGTGCAGTTCATCCTGGATGGTACATCAATGCGAGCTGTGGCAAGAAGGTTTGCTGTGTCTGTCAGCGTAGTGTCCAGAGCATGGAGGCGCTACCAGGAGACAGGTCAGTACATCAGGAGACACGGAGGAGGCCATAGGAGGTCAACAACCCAGCAGCAGGATCACTACCTCTGCCTTTGTGCAAGGAGGAACAGGAGGTGCACTGCCAGAGCCCTGCAAATTTACTTCTACAAATGTGCATGTGTCTGCTCAAACAGTCAGAAACAGACTTCATGAGGGTGGTATGAGGGCCCGACATCCACAGGTGGGGGTTGTGCTTACAGCCCAACACCATGCAGGACGTTTGGCATCTGCCAGAGAACACCAAGATAGGCAAATCTGCCACTGGTACCCTGTGCTCTTCACAGATGAAAGCAGGTTCACACTGAGCACATGACAGACGTGACAGAGTCTGGAGATGCCGTGGAGAACATTCTGCTGCCTGCAACATCCTCCAGCATGACTGGTTTAGCAGTGGGTCAGTAATGGTGTGGGGTGGCATTTCTTTGGGGGGCTGCACAGACCTCCATGTGCTCACCAGAGGTAGCCTGACTGCCATTAGGTACCGAGATGAGATCCTCAGACCCCTTGTGAGACCAAATGCTGGTGCGGTTGGCCCTGGGTTCCTCCTAATGCAAGACAATGCTAGACCTCATGTGGCTAGAGTGTGTCAGCAGTTCCTGCAAGATGAAGGCATTGATGCTATGGACTGGCCCGCCCGTTCCCCAGACCTGAACCCAATTGAGCACATGTGGGACATCATGTCTCGCTCCATCCACCAACGCCACGTTGCACCACAGACTGTCCAGGAGTTGGTGGATGCTTTAGTTCAGGTCTGGGAGGAGATCCCTCAGGAGACCATCCACCACCTCATCAGGAGCCCAGGCGTTGTAGGGAGGTCATACAGACACGTGGAGGCCACACACACACTACTGAGCCTCATTTTGACTTATCTAAAGGACATTACATCAAAGTTGGATCAGCCTGTAGTGTGTTTCTCCACTTTAGTTTTGAGTGTAACTCCAAATCCAGACCTCCATGGGTTGATAAATCTGATTCCCATTGATCATTTTTGTGTGAATTTGTTGTCAGCACATTCAACTATGTAAAGAACAAAGTATTTAATAAGAATATTTCATTCATTCATTCAGATCTAGGATGTCTTATTTTTGTGTTCCCTTTATTTTTTTAGCAGCGTATTTATAACTATAGACACCAACAGCTACAGATACCTAGCTCAGGTGCATTCTTTTTCAAAAACCATTCTCCATAAATAAATGTAGAATGTGAATTTTAAGGGAATGAAAAGATTTATTACTTGCTTACTTTGACATCTTTGAAATTAGATACCACGGTATTGAGTTTGAAGGGCTTTATTTTGGCATTTTTTACGTATTTTGTAGGTAGATGCTCTGTGATTAATGTGATTTAATTTCCCATTGTGTCTGCTTCTTTGCCCTTTGTTTTCCATCATTTCACCTGTTTTTCAACTAATACCTGCCCACCATATGCCCACGAAGTAATCACCCCTCCCTCTACGAGTACTCAGATCCTGCTGTTTGCTTCCAGTTTCTTGGTTCCGCTCTGCTTCACTTGTGCTCAGTTTTGAATTCAGTTTTTACTTTACAAACCTCTTTTTGTTATTAAAGCGTTTATTTTGAAGCCCTGCCTCTGTTGCCTGCATTCCAGGTCTTCTAACTATGACACAAAAGTTGTTTAAAGACAGCAAAAATACACTTTAAAACTGATGGATTTTTCACAAGCTCATCAGTTCAGCTGCAAATAAGCTATTAATTAACCTTTCAAGAGATACTCACATTTATCCTTTTATAGTTGCAACATGGCTTGTAAACAATTTAGCAAGGGGATAATGTTTACACACAAAGTACCATCTATGCAATTTGAAAATTACTTGCACGAATTAGATGTAAGGAATGCTAATAAATCACCAAATTGCTATTTAGTGTTGCAATTAAACAAAAATGGAAAATTCAGCAATTCCAATCCTTGACCAATGTTTTAAAAAATTTAACTACTCACTGCTACTTTTGAGAATCCAAACCACCTTTCTAATACTGCCCTGACATCCTGTGGTCAAATTTGGTTACTGCAGTCCATTTTTTGAAACAAAAAGGTGACTTTCTCACTACCGTTCTGTGAGTTTCATGGCTGTTGCCAGTTATGCATCAGCACCAGAAGATTCTAGATGATGACATATACAGTAAATTGATAAGTAGATAAACAGTATTTATATGTTCCTGGCATTGTCAGTAGTTACAGGTATAGTCACATTTGGTCGCACTAACTTCTAATCTTCCACAGCTTCTGACAGATCTTTGGCTAAGTCGTCTGTGGCGTGACTTTCAATGAGGCGTGTCTGCAGAACACTGCTTTTTATCTGCACTTCTGGATCAATATAGTGTGCTGCGACGGTCAGGTAGCTCGTGTAGCTCTTGACGTCCGGCTATCTGAGGTCAGAGCAACAGCAGGTGCTGCTGACAGTGCCATCTCTAATTTGCATCTCGTCTCATTGTACAAAGCAGGAACTGCAGTATCGATAAATTAGGTTCGTGAAGGAATATGGGCTCAAGTACTCTCAGCATCTCCTGAAACCCGGTGTTGTCTACAACAGAAAAGGGTTGCATGTCGGCAGCAATAAAAGTAGCACCTGCCCTATCTATTTCTTTTGCCTCTTAGAATTGTGCTAATGGCTATCTAAATGACTCGGGTAACGTTTGTAGCATGCATGCTTGTTGTTTTTGCCTGTTTCCACTTGTCTTTGCATCAGGATGATGTCGGCATAAATGTACAGTCATTTGTGTTCCCACCAATGTAATTCAACATTTTGTCCACAATGCGCTTACCATCAGGATCATGCTTCCATTGAAAACCAAAATAGTTCCAAATGCCAGATCTGAATGACAGAGGAGGAGGTTCAGTTTTGAGTAGCATTGAGACAGTTGCCATGTTGCAACGGGCCAGCTTCTCTTAGCTTGCCTTGCTAGCTTGAGTGAATGCATGCGGGCGACGCTCAGTGGATCTGCGCTCGACAATGCAGCCTAGGCGGTGTAGTCAAATGCAGATCCACTGAGCTCTCAACACAGAGCACATCATCAAAAGACAATTTGATAAAATAAATAAAAAAATTCTGTATTGTTCGATACATATGCGTACCGAACCGAAAGCACTGAATTGAACGGTTCAATACAGATGCATGTATTGTTGCACCCATAATAAATACATTGTCATGTCATGTGTTAGCACTCTTGGGTGTTTTACAGCAGGGAACACTTACTACACTTATTATGGTAGTATGCCTCCAGCATTAAGAGGAAGTGTGATTGTTTGCTGTCTTGCTGTTAGCTTGTTGTTTTAATTCTGATGAACGACTCATTAAAGAAAGTAAAACGCCATGATTGACTCATTATTCACTTCACACACACATTTCACTGTAATATTGAGTTGTTGGTGATTGAAAAAGAGGCTTGAAATACTATTAGAGTTGACAGTTTATTGCTATTTCACCGTTAGCATTGTTAGCTCAACGTTAGCCTCTAGCCTGCTTCACCTGATATTAGAGTAAAACAAAAAGACGCCGTGGCTTCTTAGGGCTACAAGAAATAACTTCTGGGTTGCTCCTGTTTACTGGCTTTGGTTCTTTAAACAACTCTTGAGCTTTTTGCCTGCCGGTGTTGAATTACAAATACTGGCGCTGCAGCGTTAGCTCGGTGCATACTCTGCAACCTCAGAAACTCAGATTGTAAACAGTAACTATGTCCCTCTTTTGTTTTTTCAAAAGGAGTAAAACTGACAACCCTCCAGCCGGCTGAGAATGAAATCTATGTAACCTTCCTTTCAACACGATTGAGACATTAGACTGTTTTGTGTTTATTTACTGTAGAATTCTTACATATTGCTCCTTTAAGTGGGGGTTGACTCAGTAAAAAAGGTGATTAAATCTCACACCGCTGGTGAAGGCATGCTTCCTGTCAGTGTTCCATGTGGCCTTCAGTAACCACTGCTAGTTTCAAAGGACAGATTTGTAAGTTTTCCCACAACACAGCAGCATTACAGGCCAGACTGAAACATAATTAATGATGACATTAATCTCTCTCATAATTAAATATGTTTATTTTTTAATATACCACAGAAGTGATTCCCACAAAGGACAGATTAAAAGAGATTGAAAATTGCAAATCAACTAACAAACCACACACGAACACGTTTAGGTTCCACACCAAGGAAAAAAGCAATTAAACTTTTTATTTTTTTAGCTTTTTGGGGGTTAGATTGGGGTTATGATATAATGTTTAACTTTTATTATGCTCTTATTTTCTAGATCTTCTAGTTGAGTAGTTTGTTTTTCAGTTGAGTTTAGTGCATTTTTCAATAAGTTATAGGCACTAAGATGTTCTCTACCACATGGTTGAACTCAAAAACTGTCTGCACCGTAACATGTCAAAAGTAACCTGGTTAAAAAAAAATCAAGACAGTGAGAATACCATATGTCACTAAAGTTCAAGCAATGTAGTCTATATTTCTTCACAAAGCAGTTGTAGCTGAGACAGCAACATGAAACTTCACTTATTCTACATTTAAAGTACATCAAAAATGTATTTCAGCATCCGTTGGCCAGGTTGATCTGAATTGGATGACTATGTGTGTCTCTGTACATGATGTGCACTTCCTGTGGTGTCCTAGTTCTTGCCTGGCATTCTTTGAGGTCAAAAAAGGAGCAAACTTTTCCACACTGCATATAAAAGGATCAGACCCACAGGCAAACACACAAACACAGACTTGTGCGCTTTTACTATTATAATTTGACTGGTCATGCTGTCTGGGTGCATCTTCATATTTGCCGGTAAAAGCAACATCATCACCATCCATGTGATTAATGACAAGCACGTAAACAAACTTACTAGTAGTTTTTATGTGCATTTATGTGATTTCCCCCCCCAAGTTGGCCACAGTGACATTTTAATGCACATATATTTTGGGACTGAATTACATTAAATGTGAAACACACACACGCGCGCGCACACACACACACACACACACACACGATAGAACTGTGTCACATATCATCACCATAGACAGGTCTACATACGATGACACAGCCAAGATGGATACCACAGCTAGCAGGCATGTAGTTACCCAACATCTACACGTATGAAGCGCGCGCATGCACACACACACACACACACACACACACACACACGCACACACACACACACACACACACACACACACACTTTATTGCGAGAGAGGAGCAGACATCATGGGACTTGACGTGGGCCGGGGGTTTTCATCTGATTGGCTGTCACATGCACTCTGGTTGTCTTGACAACGGCTGTCCCTGCAGGACAGTGGCAGCCTGAGCTCTGCATGGAACCGAGCTGTGACACTGATGGGGGAGCTGGGAAACTTTAAGCCTTTGTGAGGATTTGAAATCCGTTTATACTGGAATTTTTTTCCTTAAAAAACATCTTTAAGCTTATTAGACATACTGTACAACAGGGAAGATTCACTAGTTTACAAAACTGAATCATTTTACAAATTAAAGTTCAAAAGGAAGGTATTTTTTTTAGAACTATGCATTAGTGAATGAATGAACACCACATCTCAGTCTAACAGGTAGACTAAAGCCTCTTTTGCACCAAATGTGGTTCGGACTCTGTACGGCTTCCACATACATCAGTAGTCATTGAGTCCAATCAAGAGTATTCACACTGGCGGCGGTACGCTGCCGGCTTTTGTTTTACTATTAATGACAGCAATATCACTTCATAGTGTATGATAGTTCACATTATTTTTACAGGTGTATCTTTAAACGTATTCTGTCAAATCTCTAATCATTTGGTGCTGTTGTGGGAGCAGATTTCCAGAGACGTTCAGCACATGAACTGCAGTCAGTGTGAATGGCAGTCCGTCTGGAAGACATACATAAACAGGACCACATCCATTCCACACCTGGTGTGAACAAGGCTTAAGGATTGCCCCAATTTAAAAATGTATTCCTTGGATTTGTATGCTGATGGTTTTAGTGATGAGCCAAACAGAACGAACGAATCAAACCATCGCTTGTTCCTCTGAAGTAAAAGGCAGGCTTTCTCCTCACATCTGCTGTCAGAGTTATTTTAAACCAGAAGCAAATGCCACATCAGTACTGAAGTAAAAGTCATCAACATGGTTTGAGAAAGGAGATGCTGGACTGCAATGTTTTCATTTAGATAACTCGGGTCAAAGAGGCCTTGTTTCAGTTTCATAAATCAGGAACTCTGCAGCAGGATGGACAGCACTAGGTCAGTATCTCACTGGGCTGTGGCAACTGGTTAGAGACAGACAACTGCAACTATGCACTTCCTCAGTTGGAAATGGAATCTCACTGAATTGTTACTTACATTATTTTAAAATAAGGTGTACAGCTAAAGTCAAAAGATTAGATGTACCTTCCTGTTCACTTGTAAAGGTGAAATGGGGCACAATGCAATAAGATCTGTTCCAAAGCAGATTGCTGCCATGTTTAAAACATCTTTATTCTCAAAATATTTCATGTTTTATATGAACACCTTTTTAAAACCTGTACACTGCTGCAATAATTATATTGATTATTTACGTAGAATTTTCTTGGTTGTTTGCAGAATAAATTTTGAGTTATTTTAGGATTTCTGAACATTACTGCTGGCCAGGCCATGTAAAGGTTTCTTAAACATTTGGTTTGTTTAGTTGTTTTTTCCCACTTATTAGGTTCAACAGCTTCAGTGGACAAACAAGCTGTCCTCTCTCCAGCATTTGTAAGCATTAAGAAGAATCTTTGCACTTGCAAACTCCTTTTCAAATGTTGTTAGTGATTTATTACCAACAGCAAGATTCAGACTTTAGAAAGGTTTTCATAGTTCATCAAATGACTGTTAAAGAAGAAATGTTTTTTTATAAAAAGCCGCTCAAGATAAAAATCACAAGGCGCTTCACAAGAACACAAAAATATATATTTATGTATCGTAATCAAAAAATGGAGAAAAAGGAAAAATTTTGATTAAAAAATGTGAAGGAAGAAAAATAGCTCAGTGACCTGCTGGGGGTGTAGGGACTGAGAAGATCACCAATGTATGACGGTGCTTGTCCATGTAAGGCCCTAAAAACCAGAACCAGGACCTTGAAATGAACCCTGAAGTTAACCAGCAGCCAGTGAAGCTGGAAGAGGAGCGGGGTGACGTGGGTGTGTTTGGAGGACTTGGTCAGCAGCCTAGCACAGGCATTCTGGACCACCTGTAGACGGTTCAGGGAGGTTTTGCTCAGACAAGTGAAAAGCCAGTTGCAGTAGTCTAAGTGTGAGGAGATGAAGGTGTGGATTATAATCTCAAGTTCAGAGCGTGACAGAATGGGACTCAGCTTAGCAATGTTCCTGAGATGGAAGAAGGAAGACTGAACAAGAGAACTGACATGAGAATCCAAGGTGAGAGCTGGGTCAAAGGTCACACCAAGATTCCTGATAGAGGGTTTGGTGTGAGTAGCAAGCTGACCAAGAGAGTCTCTGACTTTGGGAACCAGCTTGTCTGGGGCACAGATGAGGATCTCAGCCTTGTCTTCATTCAGCTGTAAAAAGTTCCCAGCCATCCAGTTTTTAATAGAGTCTAAGCAGGCGTGCAACAGCTGCAGCATAGACATCTCATGGGGCCTAAAGGAGATGTACAGTTGGATGTCATCTGCGTACAGCATGTGCTGGAGAAGAAGCAGATAAAGGAGGAACAGTAGAGGGCCCAGCACAGAACCTTGTGGGACACCATGGGCAAGGGAGGTGGAGGAGCACCGAAACTTGGAGACAGCTACTGAGAAGGAACGCTTAAAGCAACACTAAAGAGTTTTTATCACTTTAAGCTATGTCTTTCAAACTACTATTAGTAGTTCTTCAGCCATAAACTTGAGCAGCTTCTCATGGGACAGCCCTCTGCTGACCAGAAACTTCACTTAGTGGTGCGTCCAAATTCAGCACTAGGTGGAGCTCTCTACCTGCTTTAAAGCAGCAGGTGTTTACTGTGCTGATAGCTAATATAAATGCCAGCAGTAAGCTTTTGCAATTTGCTTAACATCAATAAAAAGCACAAGAATGAGTAGAATTTAGCTTTTTTGGCATCATGGTGGAGCATGGAAGTAAAAGTAAGAGAGTAATGTCTTTGGAGGTGAAGCAAATAGCTAAAACCAGAGTGAACATCAGCGTGACCTACTCTTGTTTGAGGAAGCTAAAGGAGGCTACAAAATCACGGACTGATGGTGACCTGGCTTTGTTGATACTGGTCTTGTAAATAACAATATCTTTTGTCCAACAGTGTGGATATTTTTACTTAGTGGCTAGTACAAGTTGGCTCATGTAAGCACTAGCTTGTTGTTAGCATTCGCTACAGCAGGCTGTGGCAGGGTTGCTTACGACAGTTGTAATTCCACTTCCATCCAGTAGAAGGGACAAGAAGGAATCTTATTTAGTGTTTTTTTTTTAATTTATCTTAATTTTTCATTTTGCTCCTCCCATTTTTTCTCATTATGATCTTTATAAATCATTTTTAATGTTTGTTTTTGTGAAGCACCTTGTGATTTTTAGCTTGGGAGGCTCTGTATAAAAAATCCTTTCTTCTTCTTAAGAGACGATGCACAGGTTTATCTCCTCTAACAACCTTTGTTGTTTTAGGAGAAAATTGTTTAGTGAACGACTTCTTAATAGTTGATTAACTAATGTTTACCAGCACTCCATTGACTATGCTCCACTAGTATTAATTGCATGATTTGAATTGATCATGTTTGTGTGTGCTGTCTTATCTTTCCTCTCCATTTTCCTAGAACTTGTCCCATTATAGGGGATTCTGCTGCTTCAGTGTGTGACTTTCTCCAGCTTGGATAATGAAGCCGCAGGGGAGACACAATCAGAGAAGACTTAAGTCATTGTTCTTCCTCTCTCACGTACTTTCTCACTCTCACACACATGCACGCGCGCACACCACACACACACGCGCGCACACACACACACACACGCACACACACACACACACTTGAGACCAAGTCTGCAGCTGCAGTTAAATCACTTGAACTCTGACCTCGATCTACACCAATGAGAATACCCCTGACACTCGGGTCCAGCCCCGACGACGTCCTATAAATAGGGAGGTAATTTAAAACAGGAGAGGAAGGGACATCTTGGAGATTAATGACTTTCTCTCTGCAGGCATTTCACAACTTTTTTTTGTCTTCGATCAGTCTTATCGTCCCTCTCCTAAGCTGTTTCTTATCATGCTTAACTTGGATTTGCAACCAACTCTTTTTGTGTTCTCTGAGTGCCAGTAAGGAAGAGTGTGCTGCCTATGTGCAGGTTAAAGCTTGCAAAAGGCAGGCCTTATTCAAGGAAGAAACCTTGCAACAGCGGTGTCCAATCATGGTCCTTGAGGGCAACAATCCTTATGTTGTAGTTATTCTCTGCTCCTCAGCATGTTCTCAAGTTTTGCAGAAGCCTGTTATTGAAATTAAATGTGTTGGAACAGAGAAACATCCAAAACATGCAGAATATGACTGTAATGAACCATAATCTGCCATCACTGCCATATGTGTGTGGGTGTGCGTGTGCCTGCTCTGTCTTCTCAACCCCCAGTGAGTCGTAGCGGATGGCTGCTCATACTGAGGTTTCTTCCTGTTAAAAGGGAGTTTTCCTCTCCACTGTCGCTACATGCTTGGTTAGTATGAGGATTGCTGAAAACACACGGACACTAGTCAGTGTCTTGATGCAATCTGCTGGGTTCCTTATAAAGGAAACTTTTTACTGATTGGCTTAATGAACTGAACAGTATTGGAATGTTTACTTTGTGAAGTGCCTTGAGACGACTCTTGTGATTTGGCGCTATATAAATAAACTGAATTGAATATATTCTTTAGTTACTGATTTATGTATGCATAATGTATTTTATGAACATTGTGACACGACTGAGATATGCTCAGTGTGTCCATTTGTTCACTGTATAGCATTACATCAAGAGACGACCTTTTTAGGTAACTTTCAGCCATGTTGTTGGTTTTGGCTCTGCTTTCTGGATGCTAAACGGTTTAGCATCCAGTAGAAAGCAGAGCACGTTTCTGCTAGCAGAAGCTAACCATTAGCATTAGCAGCTCCACAACACAGCATAATTCCTTCAGAATTGTGTTATTTGTGGAGATAAAACATCAACGTTGCAGAGCAGAGTCAGTGCTAGAGTTGCATTGCTGTTAACCAATCAGAGGCAAGATGTCTGAATATCAGAAAGTAACCCCTACTTCACACTGGAAGCATCAGCAGCGCAGAACGGCAGTGGAACGTCGCTGCTTCAAATAGAATCCATTATAGTCTGTGGGGGTGATTCAAACCAGCCGCAACGCGGCATTTTCCAAGAGCGTCCCAGAAGCGGCACACCAAGCCACGCTGCTAAAGATAAGATCGGGTTCTATTTTTGCCGTGAGCCGCTTCTGGGATGTATCAATTTTCAAAATAAAAGTCTATTGCAGCAATGTGATTTCATACCTATGTAGATTACGTCTATACATGTGCATCGTTCGAGAAGTGCAGCGGTGTTTTTCATGGATTTAATCCTGGCAGTGGAGAGGAACAACATCATATATGACATCAAACAGAGATATCAAACGTGAGTTCCTTCTTCTTCTTCTTTTTGGTTTAATGGCAGATGGCATAAACAAACCGTGACCTTTAAAGTGTCGAGGGATTTTGTGATCTTGCGAGTCCAGCGAGGAGGATGGTGGAGGAGCCGCTCTGCGGCTGAGACTCTCCTGGTGTGGACTTGTGCGCAGCGAAACTTGTGAGTAAACCGTTCTTCTGCCGTTCCGCAACACTGATGCTTCCAGTGTGAAGTAGGGATGTGAATCTCCACCACTGAGGCCGATTCGATACGTATCTCGATACGCTACCAGCGATACGATACATTAACAATACGATGAAACCCTCTGACGATACGATTCAATTCATCCCTGCAGACGATTCTTTAATGATTTGAAACCGATTTTCGATTCGATACATTTCATGATTCTATTTTAAACGATTCAACACATTAAAAAGATTTTCCAGCCCACATCTGATTTTTAAATATCAAAATTATTTTCCCTCTCCTCTGTGAAGGATGTATTTGATCCTCTATTGTTTTTGATTAATCAATAAATTCAACATTAAAAGACAATTCACTTCATCTGTGATATTTTACATATTATACATATTTTTATTGCTACAATACTTGAAATAAGGGGGTTGAAACTAGATTTAGACAGAAAAATAAACCAACAGAATCAGAAAATGATTAGAGTTCATCATATAATTATTAGGAATTATTATGAAACAGTAAAAATTTGAAAACACTAAATATTGTAATGATCCATATGTGTCAATACTAAAAGCTGTTGTAGCCTAATGTTACTGTTCCTTTAAGAGAAAAGTCCAGGCTGAGATGTGAGTTTATCTCTGCTGTTATTGGACTTCTCTGAACCAAAATGTCATTCTGTCTGTTGTTTAGTTCTGCACAAATGTTACAATAATAAGGAATTATCTTAAATTACCTCACACAAAGCTTTAGTTGCACAGATCAACAAGAATGCTCGGAAGAATACGCTGCTGCAGAAACCGGTCACACGGACTTCAGAAAGTTTTATTTTGACAAGACAGGAAGCACGTACGTCAGTTAATATTGTCCCACAATGGTTTTTCTAACTGCGGCTGCGCACCACCTGGACTCTGCTAAAAGAGACTGATGGTGCGTTTAATGTGCCTCAAAAAACGAGGACAAAGCAGATAAACAATGAAGTAATCGATGTAACCATGGTTTTAACCGATGAGAAACTCGTACGGGAAGATATATTGCGATAGAGCCGTCAGTTATAACCGATGCGCACTGAAGCTATCGGTGCAGTCGCATCGCTAACAAACCACCGGTTCATATCGGTGAATCTCTCCATCCCTAATGTGAAGTAGGGGTCAGACTCCAAATCCTGCCTTCTTCTGCCCACCTCTCCTCCAGCACATTTTTAGTTCCTGAAACAGGAGCGCCAGAGCTTTTTAACCTCACAGAGATCGACTCACAATGCATTCATTTATACTAGAGACCACTGCAAACTAAACTAAAAAACACCCAGTTCAAGTATTTTTATACATGCAAAACAAAAGGCTTTTTCCTTTGATTGTTATGCCGTGAACAAGTTGTATTGAGTCAGCGAGTGAAGGAATGAAAGTTTTAAACTCAACTTTTGACAATCTTGCTGGAAAGTGGTGTCATGTCAAGGCTATAACAGACCAGAGAAAGAAAATGAATAATGTTTTCACCTTTTATTTAGTTTTCAAAATTGGAGCCAGGATCAGTGTTACTAACTTTAAATGTTACTATATTTATGGAAAACCTAGAGCCTCTAGGGGTATTCTTTTTAAATAAAAACCAACTACCTAGCAACGTTTTCTGGCGACTTTGCAACAGAGGTGAAAGCTGTGAAAGTTCAACAAACCAAAATCTTCTAGTTGTTCCAAAGACCAGTGCAGGACCCTCATTCATCTAACGTTCATAGAAACTGTCCTATATGCATTCAATGAATTAAATTAGAAAGTTTCTCATGAACAACCAAAATCCTGAATTATGCAACGTGCAGTGGCCACTTGTACTCATGTTCCTCCACAATCTACTGCTGATAAATCACATTTGTGCGTATAGGTGCTCGTGTCCATTCACAGTCATTTGCATACAGAAACGACATCAATTAACCATATTTGGTCATACCATATCATATAAAGTTCATGCAGGAAATCCCTGTATTCTTCCCAAAAACAATGTCCAAAAAAATCAACTTTAGTTAGAGTGACATCGAGGTGCTGGTTCCTGAAGTTTAAGAAAACCAAACGTTTGGTTATTTAGCTCAGGGGTAACCTGTAAAAAAAATGAATTACACATGGGGAGAAAGTGGCAGAGGTGGTAAATGCTGTCGGGACAGATGAAAGTTGCCTGTCAGAAATTATGAAAAGGTGTTTTGACATAAAATGAAATATGAAAAAACGAATCTCAGCATAGAGACGTGCCACAGCTGCTACCGGGGGTGGATGGAACACTACGGACCTGACCACAGACACGCGTGTTGCCAGCATAATTGGAAACATCGCTCTGACTGACATTGCTGTGCACTGGGACAGTGACAACATAACACTAACGGATCAAGCAGGACCATCCAGGGTCTACAATGAAGCTAATCCAAACAGTTATTTTGGAATGACACATCTTTTCAAACCATAAAAAAATGAGGGGCATTTATTTGATAAACAATGAATCGCTTGATGTGACAAGTACATGATAAACTAAGATAAATACTCCTTCAAGGTTAAACATTTTTCCAACAGATGCTGCACCACATTTAGTTTCTTATTCACACCAGAGGAGCAGCCACAAATTGATCAGCCGGTCTAGGGGCTGTGTGTCGAGGGCCAAAGGTCTTGACTGACACTGTCAACGTCACCTAAAATAAACACTAAAATACAAATACTACAGAATGATTTACTTTAATACAAAAAACAAAACTTTTCAGGCTTTCATCCTTAGTTAATAAGTCACCTTTAGCTGTCCCACACTATAACCAGCTGACCCATACAGGGTGCACACTTTCTACTTTTGTGTGTCCTTGGGCAAGACACTTAACCCGCCTTGCCTGCTGGTGGTGGTCAGAGGGACTGGTGGCGCCAGTGCTCGGCAGCCTCGCCTCTGTCAGTGCGCCCCAGGGCAGCTGTAGCTACGCTGTAGCTCATCCCCACCAGCGTGTGAATGTGTGTGTGAATGGGTGGATGACTGATTGTGTTGTGAAGCGCCTTGGGGGGTTGTAGAACCCTAAGAAGGCGCTATACAAATACAGGCCATTTACCATTTACCATTTACTTTTGTTTGCAGGCTGATTGCATTCACCTGTCATCAAGGTCCAACCAGTGCCTTTTAAAGTGAAAATGTGTAGTTTTTACCATCAATCTCTGGAAATATATATCGAAATGTTGTTGAAAATGAATAAAATGATGTCTAGTCGTTGAAAATATTGGCGGCTTTGTAAAATATAACCATAAAAATCTGGTCTAAAATGCATAGGGTGCGGGTCTAAGGGCCGGAATATACTTGCTGTTTAACCTCACGTTGGTGCTGGCAGCGTCTTTGTTTATACTTGCTGCTACACGGCGCTGCACTGCATGTAGTACTGGAGTGTTCCACTAGGGGGCAAATGAGAGTACTTAGACTGGATAGAGAGCCGGGACAACCAAAACAAACATGTCGTCAATCACGTCGATCACGGCAGAAAAAAGACAGCAGCGGTATCGTAGATTGTGTGAAAGACCTCTTAACCAGAGACGGAGTCACCATGGTGAGTGTGTCTAGCTTGTTTTGTCAACTCCACCTACTGGTTACGCGTGTCGCGTTAATTTTAGGGGACGCGCACAAACGTTTTTAAATCAACGCAAGCTACATGTGGCAGCCATTTTAAACACGCATACGCGTAGCTAAACAGCAAGTATATTCCAGCCCTAAGTCTCTGGGAGACGCTATATTATGGCGCTTACACACTAGCACCGGCTTGGAACGGGCGGGATTGGGTAAGTCCCTTTCACATCCGGGTGGCCCGGGAATTTCCGGAGCTGAACCGTACGTGTTTTCGGCCCTTATCCGAAGGAGGTCTGACTCGCACCGAAACGGGCCAACACACCCACTGCCGACTCATTGGTCGGCTCAAATTCACGCCTACCTTTAGGGGGAACCTCCGATTAGTGGATAGAATCCGCCACTGGGGGCTTCCCCCATGCGCGCTTCATTATCACTCTGAATGCGGAGGAGTTAACAATCCTCTGACTGAAGCTGTTTTATCTGTTTCCGTCTGCTGCGATGAGCACAGCGCGCACACACACACACACACTGACACAGTGCTGCCACACAGCCTTTGTTTAATAAGGAAGAGACCGCAGACTTCTCCGCGCTCCTTTGACCCACCCAGCCGTTTCTCTGTTCCCGTCGGCTGTGAGGAGCGCAGCGCACACACACACACAGTGCTGCCACACAGCCTTTTCTAATAAGGAAGACACCGCGCAGACTTCTCCGCGCTCCTTTGACCCGCCCACATCACTGATATATTCGCGCCAATTTTTCGCACGCATTTCTGAGACCGTATATCACGTCCGCATTCCAAAGGGTGTCCTGGACGACGTGTGTAAAACAACCTGGCGGGGCCGGGGCCAACTGAGGTCGACCGATCGGAGCCGAGCCGGTGCTAGTGTGTAAGCGCCATTAGATGCCATGTTTCCTTCTACGTGAGCCGGCTCGGGGTCCTGCACCTGTCGATGACGTCACACTAGATGATTGGCTGGACGCACAACTTACGGAAGTTACGTTACCACGTACGAAAACATTTGGCCAAGTGGTATTGCCGTGTGACGTCATCAGCAGGCGCAGGACCCCGAGCAGATCCAGAACCTACACCGCCAGAAAACTAGCATCAGCGTTGCATTCTCTTGATGGAATTAACTGAAGGACCATCAAAGTCTGAGGAGTCACGCTGAGGTTGCATGCTTTCTGCGCAACAGGTAACATTTACTTTCAGCAAAATAAAAGATATGGAGGCCCATGACCCCAAAGACCCATTTTTCAGTTGGGTAATTCAAAGCAATAACACATGGCTACCTTAGCAAGAAAAAAAAAACAAATTGTAATGTACTGAAAATGCCTAAAATTATCATCAAAACTGACTTTCACAATATTAGTTTGATTTGTAAAATTTATTAACATTTATTACAATCTAGTGAAAATAAAATGCCAAGACAGTTTCACATTATTAGATGTAGGCTCATGAAACTACAAACGTAATCATAGACCTTTCTCGGAATCACAAGATATTGGAACTATTTCCTAATTTTTTATAATCTATTTCTGAAGACATGTCTTTGTGACATGTATGAGTCTGCATGTGAGAGTCAGAGTGTGTGAGTCCTGTTGAAACAATTTAGCAAAAAAACATTTTAACAGAAAAAAATTTCAAATTCAAGTTCAATTTTATTTGTAACACATTTTAAAGGATGTTTAAAAATGCTACTCAAAAAGCAACAAATAAGCTCAAGAAAAACCAAAAGGACTAAATAAAAACAAGTGCAAAGAAAGTCGACAGCAATTGTTCAGTTATAGGACTTCTTTACAAAAGCTGGAAACCCCTTAGGTGTCACATAAAATCATTTCAGAGATTTACCCAAAGGTATCCATAGAGACCAAACAATTACTAAACACTCATCAGGGTTCATCCTAATTTTCACAAATACACTTGATCAGATTTTGTACAATGAATAAATAAATAAGCCAGTGAACCTATTTGTTTCTTTGCATCAGGTGTTTCTGAAGAGGTTCATTTTCCACTCTGGTAACAAGCTCAGCTGATGACAAACCTTTTCCCTGGGGGGCCTCCAGCCCCAGCCCCACATGGCCTCCAAGCTTTATTTAGTATTTAGCATTAGAGAAAAGTGCAGTGATTAAAGTGAAGTCAGGGTGGATTTGATTAAAATGGACGCAGAGTGGATCTGACTCAAGGGTTTACCCCCCCGTTAATGATTTATTGGGAGATTTCTCACCCCACTCCCAAGGCAACTAGCAGACTGCCGCGTCAGAAACCACAACCCACTGAAGTGAGCTCGCTCAACCATTTAGGTGCCTAAAGTGTGCCTTTAATGCAATGTTGAACAGATGAAAGACAATCAATACTGGATCGAGATGGTGGGGGCTGGACTGGCAAAGATCCAGAGTCACTGAGTGGAGGAAAAGTTGTTAAAAGTGCAACAGTGCAATATCGGTAGCCACAATGAAACAAAATCACTCTGCTCTGGCGTTAAAGCATTATGGGTGAAAATGTTAACGCCTGATCTACAGCCCAGATTGTGTTCCGATTGGTGTTTACATTTAATCATGGCCTTTGGAAAGCAGTTTATTCATTATAACTCATGTGGGTCACATTTTAGAAACTGGTGTTTTTTTAGTGCTCAACAAAAGATGTTTTATATAGATGCATGTAGACAATCAGTTTTATACATTTATGATTTATTTATTTATTTTCAGTTCATAGGTGTGTGTGTGTGTGTGTGTGTGTGTGTGTGTTTGTGTGTGTGTGTCGTTTAATCTATTATGAGGTCAAATTTTGACTTTTAACCTGTAACGTTGGGACATTTTGAAATTGTGAGGACATTTGGCTGCTCCTCAAAATGAAAAAAAAAAACCCTAATACTTGGTTTTAGAGGTGTGTGTGTGTGTGTGTGTGTGTGCGTGTGTGCATGTGTGTGTACATGCATGCATGTTTCCTCCATGTTGGGACCTTTTCTGATACAATCACCCACCCTGTCAGGACTAGCTCAGTGGCCTAGTGGTATGAGTGTTTTCCCTGAGACTGGGAGATTGTGAGTTCAAATCCACGGTCGGGTCATACCAAATACTTTAAAAATGGGACCCAATGCCTCCCTGCTGGACACTCAGCATTAAGGGGATTGATTGGGGGGTTAAACCACCAAATGGTTTCCGAGCACAGCCGTGTCTGCAGCTCACCGCTCACCCAGGGGATGGGTCAAATGCAGAGAACAAATTTCACACACCAGTGTGTGATGACTGATGGGACATTAATTTTGACTTTAACTAGCAGTCCTTATGGCAGGTGTGTTTAAAGTGTGGAGTGATTTTTTTGTCGAGCCCCCAATTAAATTTCTAGAACGTTGGATGTATATAACATTATTGTTTTCAGATTTTTTCCTAATTTCTAGCCTATTTTTGAGCAGTTCAAATTTTAAAAGTCGCCTTAAAATAAGATTTGCTTACAATTTTTTTAATATTATTGTGGCCTGCACGGTCAATTAGACAAGTTTGGCCTTCATCTTGAAAGGTTTGGACACCTCTGCCTTATGAGGACCAATGTTACTTCTAATGTGGTTGGACATCATTTTACTCTTGCCGTTTCCTTCGTCACCTCGGTGCATCGATATGTTTATAGGCTGCTTCTTCTGCTGGGTTAAATAGGCAGCCTGTTCATTGGACTGAGCGCTGCTGCCATCTAGTGTTAATTTTGTTGACAAAATATTTTTGGGTTTTTGTGACAAATTAATTTTTGCGAACTAGAACAAAAAAAAAACACACCAATAAAGACTAAATTATGACGAATATTGATCAACGTTTTTGTTGACAAATAAATGAAAAATGACCCGCACTTGTATAGCACTTCTCATAGTCAGAGGACTCCACAGCGCTTTACACTACAGTGTATCATTCACACACACATTCACACACTGGTGGTGATGAGCTACGATGTAGCCACGGCTGCCCTGGGGTGCACTGACAGAAGCAATGCTGCTTAACATAGGTGCCACCGGTCCCTCCGACCACCACCAGCAGTCAAGGTGGGTTAAGTGTCTTGCCCAAGGACACAACAGCAGCATTCTCTGCCGGGAGCCGGAATCGATCCTACAACAATCCGATTACTGGACAACCTGCTCCACCTCTTGAGCTACTGCTGCCATGACAACAAAAATTGACAAAAACAAAAATCCAATCAGAAAATGGAAAAGATGGGAGAACAGAAAAAGGAACCAATCACAGGCGGGACTAGACAAGAAGTGAACCAATCAGAGTCCAGACATCATATATTGATGTCTATGTCTATTACAGTTATGTCTACAGGGCGAAAATGTCCACGGCTGAGAGGAAAACATTAGATGTGACGAGCTGAAAGGTATTTACTTGGTGAGTTCACATCCAGGGATTTCCCGTGGTTTTGGGCAGGAGACGTCAGGAGTAGATTGCTGCTGCAGCTGGAGATCAGCTGTTGCCGAACCAGACCAAAATGACGCATCTGGTTGTTTAACCGTTTGTCTTTTCGTGGCACTGCTACATCTGATTATCAGCGTTCAGTGTTCTAGCGGTGTTTCATTAAAAAAAAAAAACACCTACAGGCAGCCCACCTTGGTAAATTAGTTAAAGTCAAAGTCCCAAGTATTCATCACACATGGTGAAATTACATCTCCGCATTTGACCCATCCCCATGGTGGGGAGTGGTGAGCTGCAGCTGTGGCCGTGCTTGGGAACTATTTGGTGGTTTAACCCCCCAATCCAACCCCTTAGTGCTGAGTGTCAAGCGAGGAGGCATTGGGTCCCATTTTTTCAAAGTCTTTGGTATGACCCGACCAGGAATCGAACCCTGATCTCCTAGTCCCGAGGCAGACACTCTACCACTAGGCCACCGGAGCTGGTTTGGTGCAAGGAAAACTCTAATAAATACACCTGAAAAATATTCTTACCTTTAGTTTACCTCCTTGTATAATATTGTTTTGATGGTATGTAATTTCCTGTCATGTTTACCAATATTACTGCACATTATACAGATTTATTAATTTAGAGAGACACAATTTAAAACTGTCTGCATTCATTTAGATATTTTCCAATAATTATTGTTATGAAAGTAATTATTAATATAGAGTTTTATTGTGTGAAATGTGAATTTTTCATATTTCTTTACAGTTTCAAGTAGGTGTAGTGTACATTTCCTTTATAGAAGGTTAAAATTATCGCATCAGAAGAAATATAGAATATTTTAGTTATAAGACTAAAATTAAAACAAACTGGACGACTAAATTGTGAGTAAAATTAAAAAAGATTTTTGTCAAAAGACTAACACTAAATAAAAAAATTCTTGTCAAAATGAACACTGCTGCCACCTAGTGACTGAAGGCTGGATTAGCATTCAAGCATGAAAAAGACATTAAAAACAATGGATTACCCCCCCCCCCCCCCCCCCCCCC
This sequence comes from Aphyosemion australe, assembly GCA_006937985.1. Taxonomy (NCBI): domain Eukaryota; kingdom Metazoa; phylum Chordata; class Actinopteri; order Cyprinodontiformes; family Nothobranchiidae; genus Aphyosemion; species Aphyosemion australe. The sequence goes on along the minus strand of SSNS01000109.1, from coordinate 481,656 downwards.
CCCCCCCCCCCCCCCCCAGCCCTACCCCGAACACCCCCTCACCCCTGGGGAGGAGGGCGGTGACCTACAAATTGAGAAGCACTGGACTAGATAAAGTTTTATAAAATATCATAATAATATACATTAACCATCCATCCATCCATTTTCTCCCGCTTATCCGGAGTCGGGTCGCGGGGGCAGCAGCCTAAGGAGGGAAGCCCAGACCTCCCTCTCCCCAGCCACTTGGGCCAGCTCCTCCGGGGGAATCCCAAGGCGTTCCCAGGCCAGCCGAGAGACATAATCTCTCCAGCGTGTCCTGGGTCTTCCTTTGGGTCTCCTCCCGGTTGGACGTGCCCGGAAAACCTCACCAGGGAGGCGTCCAGGAGGCATCCTAATCAGATGCCCGAGCCACCTCAACTGGCTCCTCTCGATGTGGAGGAGCAGCGGGTCTACTCCGAGCCCCTCCCGGATGACCGAGCTTCTCACCCTATCTCTAAGGGAGAGCCCAGCCACCCTGCGAAGAAAACTCATTTCGGCCGCTTGTATTCGCGATCTCGTTCTTTCGGTCACTACCCAAAGCTCGTGACCATAGGTGAGGGTAGGAACGTAGATCGACCGGTAAATTGAGAGCTTCGCCTTTCGGCTCAGCTCTCTCTTCACCACGACAGACCGGCACAACGCCCCCATCACTGCAGATGCAGCACCAATCCGCCTGTCGATCTCACGCTCCACCCTTCCCTCACTCGTGAACAAGACCCCAAGATACTTAAACTCCTCCACTTGGGGCAGGACCTCATCCCTGACCTGGAGAAGGCATTCTACCCTTTTCCGACTCATCATGTTTATATCCTTGAGCTGCAGTTATTAATTATTTTCATAAACAACTATTCCACCAATCACTGTATTGACAATAAAATATTCAAATATATGTTTTTTACCATTTATATGTGTTACTCCAGTGGTTCCCAGTCTTTTGACCTACCCCAACATATAATTGCAATGTTATTTTTTGGGTTTATTGTTTTTATGGGTAGATTTTTTTTGCGTTTTTGATCAACGTGTTCTTTTGTTATTGTTCTATGTGATACAATATTTAGCTTTTTAATGTTATGATTCACTTTTTCTACACATCTTTAAGCTTTAAGCTGCCTTTGTATTTGAAAAGTGCAACATAAATATAGTTGAGTTACTTGACAAAGAATACTCTTTTCTGCATCACATACTGGCACATAAAACAACACATGAAAAATGTATGATTTGTCTATTAGAAACCCTTTCCATGAGAAAAGCTCAGTCTTACTGACTTGCATAGTTTTGTCCAGAGATGAGATGTCAAGATTTCTTGACAGTCTGTTACAAGTATTTGTTTTGTTGCAAGATGCTGAAATCCCTGACTGATACCTGGAGCTGAATAGGAAAATAACTTGAAACTATGTTTGGCCTGTCTGAGTGAAACATCGTGTCCTTTGACAGTTCAAAACTTTTTTGTGTGTCTTCTTGGAAACATTTCTTTGAAACTGAATCAGTTTTTAGTGAGGCAAGCTCCTTGTCCTAGTTGAGATATACATTTTCTATACTAGACAGATAGAAGTCCAACAACTTGTGTGTGTGTGTGTGTATATATATATATATATATATATATATATATATATATATATATATATATATATATATATATATATGGGGATGTTCGATGTTATCAGTCTACCATTAATATCGGCCGATATCGGCATTAAAATGTAATATCGGAAAATATCTGTATCAGTATTCATTCTTTTAATGACCCATCTTTTCCACACCATACACATATTATATATGTGTAGCTAGCAGCTAACAAACGACTAAAACAAAACCAAGAATCTTCACCCAAGGTTTGCTTTTCTTATCTGTAGATCTTTATAACTGTTTTATCATCATAGCTGCAACATACAGAAAAATAAAAAATACATTGCTAACTAATACAATAGGTATAAACGGTAGGGAGAATGAGATTCAGCTGCTGTTGGAGACTAAATAAATATGGCACTTTCCTATTACTAATTTAAATTGAAGTAATTGTCGTTTTGCACCAAAAATGTTTAAAATGTAAGCATGTATGATAGATGTTATGTGATTTTAGCAACCTAAAATGTTTTAGTTTTTCTTTTTTACTAGAAGGGGACACAGCATATATCAGTATCAGAAAGTAAAAGTGAGACAATATCGGTGTATCGGCACAAAAGCCAAAATCGATCATTCCTTATGTATAGAATAGAATAGAATAGACTTTATTGATCCCACAGTGGGGAAATTCACTTGTCACAGCAGCACCATCACTCAAGGGTAATTAGAAGAAAGATAAAAACAAGGATACATGTATATACACATAGGCAGTAATCTAGTATTGTAATCTTAGATCACTAAAAAAACCACAAATTAAAGATGAAAACAAACTTGGTACCAACACTATGCAGCATACTGTAAGAGACACAGACAACAATGTGAATCCAGTATTGCACAAGTATAGAACACATACTGAATATTGCATTGGTGTTAATTTGAGGTCAAACAAAACTTCCCCAGTCTTTAAACAATGGTCCATCAGAATAAATGGTAATGCTGTATACCAAGGGTGTCAAACCCAAATTCACACTGGGCTGAATGAAAAACTGGGACAAAGTTGCAGGCAAACTCAATATTTATTGAAAAATTGATGGCAAATGTGCACTTCTACAGGTATGTATTTTTGAACCTTTTCATTTGAAAACAAATTTATTTTTGCATAAACACTGAATCTGGAATGACCAAGTTACACACGAGCAAGTTAATTTGAAATAAAATACACATCAGTGGTATTTTTTACTTGTCTCAATTTTATCTTTTTATTCTTTAAAATGTGTACATTTTAATGATTTTTAAATGTTTAATCTTTGAGCATTTTGCATCTTTTAAGTTTTCTTGTTTACTTTTTATTCTTATTTTTTCACTTCTTTTTTTGCACATATAATGAATGTCATTGCTGCTGTGACACCAACATTTCCCACTGAGGGACAATAAAGGGATTTTCTTTTCTACTTCTATTCTATTCCTCCATCTGTAGCCTTTGAGTTCCTGCTTTATTGTAGGTTAAATCCTTTTTCACAGACCAACAAAAACAAACAAAGAAAAGTCCTCAAATGCAAATGCAATATTTCAGCTATTGACATTAATGCTTTGGAGTAGAAAAAGTGCACAATAATTCAAGCTCAGTTTGCTCCACTCTGATTCTCACCTGTTCCAGCCAGATCCCTGCATCTCTGGGGTTAGGCTCTAAGCTGAGGAAGGTGTTCATCAGTGAGACTCCTGTGTTGTTTTGTTCATCTTCATCACAGACAACAGTTGCTCACACAGGTATGTGCTGCTAAACATGGAGAGCATGTGAGCAGCTAGAACACGGAGTTGGGTCAGTGTGTCAGGGAAGAAAGATGAAAACTGCAGCAGCCACAGAGTCATACTCTGACTTGAGCGTGTCACTACACTGCAGTTCAGTCAACTCTAGCCCTTTTTATAAGACACACCATGCTGGCAAATCAGCGTAATATTACAGCAACAGTGGTTCTTATGAATGCGCCATGGCAGGTGTCATGATCACGTGGGAAGTTACTGCCAAGCAACTATCTTGAAAATGAAAGTAAAGACAAGCATAAGTTTCGCTTTTGTTAACAGAACCAGCTGAGATGATAAACTGGAGCGATGCAGAGCTCCGGGAGCTTCTCTCCGTTAGAGCTGGAGCTCAGATCATCTGACAGTTCACAGGGAGGGTGGAGGACACACACCTTTAGGAGAGGCTTTTGAAAAAAACTTAATTAGCGCGGCTTCGATCGCAATAAAAAGCAAGTTATGTCCAAGATACATGGAAGTCCATGACCGCCCCCATACCCCCTTTATGCCACCATTGCGTAATCTTTTGTAAAAAGGACATGATTGCGACACATTACCAACACGGTTGTAGTCTTTGCGGCCAAATGTGCCGGCGGGCCAGTTCTAATATATTTTTAATATGATCTCGCAGGACAAATATAAATAGAACGTGGGCAAAATTTGGCCTAAGGGCCTGAGTTTGACACCTGTGCTTTATACTGAGGTCTCCATGATATTCAGGTGGTTTATTTACTGACTTTAGCTTGTGATTAATAATGAATTCAGGCTGATCCTCATGAGGTATATAAACGTTTTTATATGGACATAAGAAAAAACAGACACCATTGTATCAACATTTATGAACCCATGATGAGTGAGTTCACATATACTTGCATCTGAATTTACAGTGGATCCACTTCCTAATTCATTATTCCTTAGAACATGGCCGATGGTGGAGTGTTAAGGTGGTAGAGCATGTTTTAATGAGGTGTACCAGGATGATTCTTGCATCAGGAGCCAAATTAAACAGAAGAAAACAAACTTAGTTTGTCACACGCATTTCAAGAACATTAGTTTCTAGAAAAAGTCAACACATGCTGCATATCAGATGCTGTGCAGAGTCACAGCCTAGGGCTGTAACACTAAACTGCATACATAAGTGATAAATGGTAAAAGATGAAAATTAGGAGCTGAAAGAATGGCAAATTTCAGAGACACAGAATCCAAACTGACCAATTAGAAGAAAACACCAGAGAGAGAGAGAGTGGCAAAAATAAGTGTCAGATAGATAGAAAGAGGGGCTAAATGTTGAAACTAATTGGTCTGAGAAAGGAAGGTGTGTGTGTGTGCTTGTGTGGATGTCAGCATGTATAAGCAACAGTAAAACAAGTAATTAGGTTTGAAAAAGCCCCCTCATTATGGAAGGCTTTTGCAGCTATAAAGTAGTACTCTGTCAAAATGAGACACGCAGCAGTAACACTACCAATCACCAACTGACAATCAAGTTTGCCTTCAGTCAAGTGAAGAGACAGAGTCCTTGATCCTTCTGATAAGGGAAATCAAATCTTACAAACATCAAAAGGTCCTTTTTTACACTGCAATTTATAACCACACTCGAGTCTCCTTCTTTTCACATTAGAGTCATCATGTGTGACATGACAGAGGAGGAAGTTGATCCACCACTTATGTTTGAGTCAGGTAGTCAGAGATGGTATTAGCAACACCATGTGCTAATTTCACGACTTTCACGGCACACACCGATGCAACCATGAACAAAATAGAACCAACCCCATGAAGAGGACTTTAATTGGACAAACTGTGCTCAGTGGGGGGACACTGAAGTTGACTTTGCTTTTCTTTTTGTCTTTCTTCTTCTTTCTTGATCTTACAAATCAGCACCAGAACATTTTCCACCGTTCCTAAGGCATCTTCTCGCTCGTCAAGATCTTGTTGAGCCCCCTAGACAAAAACTCTACTGCCACCTCTCCTGGACACTTCCATACTTCCACAGGTATGTCATCAGGACCAACTGCCTTTCCCTCTTCATCCTCTTCAACGCTTACCTCACTTCATCCTTACTAAGCTAGGCTACTTGGGCAGCAGTAGCTCAGGAGGTAGAGCGGGTTGTCCACTAATCAGAAGGTTGCAGGTTCGATCCCGGCTCCGGCCAGAGAATGCTGCTGTGTGTCCTTGGGCAAGACACTTAACCCGCCTTGCCTGCTGGTGGTGGTCGGAGGGACTGGTGGCGCCAGTGCTCGGCAGCCTCGCCTCTGTCAGTGCGCCCCAGGGCAGCTGTAGCTACATTGTAGCTCATCCCCACCAGCGTGTGAATGGGTGGATGACTGATTGTGTTGTGAAGCGCCTTGGGGGGTTGTAGAACCCTAAGAAGGTGCTATACAAATACAGGCCATTTACCATTTACTTCCTGCAACAGCAACCTTTTTTACTCTACAGAAGGAAATCTGTTTCAATGTAACCTTCCATCCAGCGTGATTGATACATTAGACTGTTTTGTGATTGTTTCACTGTAAAATTCGTACTTATTGTATCTTTAAATTAGCCTGGCAAGCCATCCTACGTAAATATATAGAAGAAGAAGAAGCAGAAGAAGAAGAAAGGATTTTTATATACCGGTAACTCCTCTCAAGATAAAAGGCGCTTCACAGGAATAAAAATAAAATACATGAATGAAAAAGATCATAATAAAAAAATCAGAGGAAAAAAAAGAAAATTCAAGATAAAAAAATGAATGAGAATAAAAATGAAAGTAAACACGGGAACATGAAAAATACTGAATTTACAAAAGCACCAGCTTAAAAAGATGCTAGTGAGGAAGACAAGGATGAACAGGAGGTCACACCAAAGCCAGCCTGAACAGGTGAGTTTTTAAAGGAGACCACTGAGTCCACTGATCTCAGGCTCAGGGGGAGAGAGTTCCAGAGTCTGGGGGCCACAGCAGCAAATGATCCGTCACCTTTGGTCTTTAGCCTGGTGCGCTGCACAACCAGTAGGCTTTGATCACTGGACCTCAGGGACCTGCTGGGGGTGTAGGGACTGAGAAGATCACCAATGTATGATGGTGCTTGTCCATGTAAGGCCCTAAAAACCAGAACCAGGATCTTGAAATGAACCCTGAAGTTAACCAGCAGCCAGTGAAGCTGGAAGAGGAGCGGCGTGATGTGGGTGTGTTTGGAGGACTTGGTCAGCAGCCTAGCACAGGCATTCTGGACCACCTGTAGACGGTTCAGGGAGGTTCTGCTCAGACAAGTGAAAAGCCAGTTGCAGTAGTGTAAGTGATAGGGGATGAAGGTGTGCATAACAATCTCAAGTTCGAAGCGGGACAGAATGGGACTCAGCTTAGCAATGTTCCTGAGATGGAAGAAGGAAGAGCGAACAAGAGAACTGACATGAGAATCCAGGGTGAGAGCTGGGTCAAAGGTCACACCAAGATTCCTGACAGAGGGTTTGGTGTGAGAAGCAAGCTGACCAAGAGAGTCTCTGACTTTGGGAACCAGCTTGTCTGGGGCACAGATGAGGATCTCAGTCTTGTCATCATTCAGCTGTAGAAAGTTCCCAGCTATTCAGTTTTTATTAGAGTCTAGTAGTGCTGCCACGATTAGTCGACGACTTCGGCAAACAAAATAGTCGACAATAAATGTAATAGTCGACGCGTCGTTTATTTTATGAGCTTTTTTATAACCTTGCCTGCTGCGGCACCTTCTGCTGCTTTCTGCCTGAGGTACAGTAGGGGCCATCCGAGTCAGTCGCCGCTTTCTCCTTGAGGTACATGCGCAGTAGTGGCGGAGAAAGAAAACATGGCGAGTCGGCAACTTAGCTCAAAAGTTTGGGAGCATTTTACAAAGACAAAAGAGAAGCACAGTGCAAAATCTGCAAAGTGAAACTCTCCTTTCACGGGAGCACGTCGGCGATGCACCAACACCTTAAAAGGAAGCACGTCGTGGCGGAGAACGAAGAGGGACCGTCGCCTCTGTAAGTGAATTACCTCTCATTAGCTCAGCTGCTAACATGCTAACATCAGCTGTACCAATAACAGTAGTGATGGCTTTGTCATTACCTTTAGCTCACGTATGTCACGTATTTGCTCTAACGTTACAAACGCTAATTATTTATTGTGTCCCACTACGTTACAGTTGTGGCAGAACGGAGCGTAGCTTGTATAGCTAGACTTTTGAAGAACACACAACAACGCCACCTTGATACTCAAGGACAAAAATAAAGGACACGTAGGTCCACTCTTATAGAAGAAGCTTGAGACAGGGTTCCCACAATATAACAAATTTATTAAACAAAAATGATAAAAACAATTAAAAAGACGACTAAAATTACTAAAAGAATTAAAAAGACAGGCTGAAGCTACTAATGGGGTGCCGAATCCCTAAGAGGAGACGGGACCCTAAACTAAGAAAACAATATAAGAAAGGTTCACCCCAGACACTCGTGCATGCATCCAAAGTGGGGTGAAGAACCACACACACACACTGCAACCCAAACCGGAACCGTCACCCCAACGTGGTCACCACCACCAGCAGCTCTCAGCCTGAAACACAAAAGAAGTAAAAAATAAATAAATAAGAGGAGAGGAGGGAGGTCCCCACCACCCTGCTTCTAACAATAAAATCAGAGGCCGGAGCCGAGTGACACAGGTGGTCACGCACACACACACTCATGCACACACACACACACACACAGCGCTTCGGCTGCTCAAGTGTCCGACTGTCCGTAAGGCGCTCCAGCACCCAGAAGAGACAGTGGTAGCGATGCGGTCCAAATCTTGCCTCCCCGTTCGTGTTCACTTGGCGGATCACAACCACCAACCAGCGGAGACAGGGCAGCGCATTAGGTCAGATGTCGCACACCCACACCAGCAGGAGCGGTAACACAGGCAGCAGGAGAACAAAGCTGAAGGCGAGCCAAAAAGAACAGCACAGGCAAGACAACCGAGGCACAACAGGATCAGAAAGAAAAACACGATCAGGCAAAACACGATCAGGCAAAACACGATCAGGCAAAACACGATCAGGCAAAACAGCAGAGTCTCTTCGGGGGTATGCCAAAACCCCTTCCTCATACTAAAAAGAGGAAAAGACACAAAACATTAACATCCAATTTAACTAAGTGGAGAGGAGACTGCAGGCTGAACCTACCGTGTCAGCTGAATGGCCACCTGAAGCGGATAACGCTGTGCGTCCCACGAGATGAATCAACACCCGAGCAATCCCTACAGCAGGAGCAATATTAGTGCCCGACCCCCATGTCGCAACCGCTGGGATTAGCCATACTTACAGTTGAAATATTCAAATCTCGCGCACCACCACACACTTCCTGACACAGGTCAGCGGAACCGGAAGTCCTCTCCACAGCAGACACGCAAAGGAGGGAGGGAGGAAGAACTCAAGAGAAGCGCCATAGCGCCCCCATTTATACTGGGCTCTCTTAAAGGCGATAGGTCAACCAATTAACTGGTTGAAAAGCCAACCAGTCCTGCTACATACACCCCCACTAAATCAATCGTCGCCCCGACGATTAGCCGTTCAACAATGAAATCTAATCCCAGGGTCTAAACACACTCCACTCCGGACTTAATGTACACACCGGCAGGGATTCAGCTACTTGTGCTGACACACCTGCAGGCCTAGGGAGATGGTGGACATTTGAATGATGCCCTGCTGTGGACCTATGAGTTCGCCGGACACCATGAGCAACTGTAGCCACACTGGGGACTGCTGGAACAGCCTGCAAGGCTGGTGGAGCACCTTGGCCCACCTCCGGCTCTGCAAGTTCTGAAAGGCCTGGCTCTGGTGCGACCTCCACAGCATGTGATGCCCTGGAACCCTCTGGGGCCTGTTGAATGGGAGCCAATTTCTGTTGGTTAAGAACAAAGAAATCCCCATCCCTAAGGTAATTTTCCTCAGACACCTCACCTTCTTCAACCTCACTTTGGTCAGCTGGAGGTCGGCCAGGGGTTAGCTCTGACTGGGCAATTGCCTCTACCGGCTTCAGCAGATTGCGGTGGACCCGTTTCACCTTTGCCTGCTGACTTAAAGGTGCCACACCATACACTGGGCTTCCCCCTGTTGGTGCCCTTACCACCACATACACCACAGGGCTCCACTTGTCGTGGATCTTATGCCGCCCCTTTATGCCACACTCACGCAGCAGTACACACTGCCCTTTAGAAAGTGGCAAGCTACGGACCCTCTGGTTATGGTGGAGTTTTCGGCGCTCGGCAGCTTCCTCCAGTCTCTCCTGTGCTCCCGAGAAGGCCAACTGCAGCCGGTCCTGATGTTCCTGGACCCAGTCATGGACACTGCCCCCTACTGGGTCTCGAACACGGCCTAAAAGAAAGTCAACCGGGAGCCTGGGCTCTTGGCCGAACAACAGGAAAAAGGGAGATTCCCCTGTAGCCTGGTGAGGAGTGGTGTTATATGAAAACAGCAGTTGTGGCAAACATGAGCTCCAGTCCCGTTTCCGAGACGTGTGCAATGTGCGTAAAAGGTTGTGGAGTGTTCTATTGAAGCGCTCACACTGACCGTTACCTGCTGGATGGTATGGAGTCGTGCGGGATTTCTTGATCCCATAAAACTCACATAACTGCTGCATCAATGTACTCTCAAAGTTCCGCCCCTGGTCCGAGTGGATACGTGCTGGGACGCCAAACTTTGAGAACCACTCTGTTACTAACACCTGGGCTACCGTGGTGGCACGCTGATCTCGGGTGGGGACTGCCAAGGTGTATTTACTGAAGACGTCGGTCATGATCAGGACATTCTCCATTCCATCAGCTGTGGGCTCCAGCACAGTGTAGTCTATGGCTACAATTTCATTTGGGCGTGAAGCCAACAAATGCCCCATATGACTCTGCGCCACTGGCTGGGTGTCCTTAGCGACCTGACATCGCTCACACTGACGGCACCACTTCTTGACTTCACCAGTCATATCAGGCCAATAACAGCGGTTCCTGAGGAGCTGCATGGTCCTCTCAACCCCTTGGTGGCCGTGCTTCTGATGGAGCTCAGTAAGCACTTCCTCCTTTAGGGTAGATGGCAGCAGAACCTGCAGCACCTCTTCCGCCTCCGTAGGGGACCAGGCCTGCCGATACAGGACACCGTCCCTCTCCACTACTCGCTCTCTCTGCTTCAGAAGGACCAGAACTGCAGCACACCTGATTTAAATTGCCTCCTCAGGAGGACATCACATGCTGCAGATGCCTGTTATTTACGCATTCATTTAAGTTAGGTGTGTGGCAGCAGAGAAACACTGGTGTTTGAAAGGGCAACATGGAAAACATGCAGGACAGTGTTCCCTGAGGACCAGGGTTGGGAAACACTGGCTTAGACGTCTCATGGGGCTTAAAGGAGATGTACAGTTGGATGTCATCTGCGTGAAGATGGTAGGAGATTCCTTTAAAGGAGTCATCACCTATAATACCGTGGATATCTACATCCTATTATAGTCTTTTAGGCCATTAAAATAAATTGTACTGGAAAAATAAATTAAAAATGTGCTTTTCTGACCCTTTTTGTAAAGGGCATATTTTCTCGCGAGATCACACGCAATATTTCGGCTGTGTCGGACGTGCGCAGGACTGAGGGGCGCGTTGATTGGTGGAAGGAAGCAGGACACAACTTCAGCGTCTTGCTCCAAAATAACAAAAGTTATAACTGAACCCGACCTGGCAATGACCTACGGGATCCAAAAGTATGAGCCCGAGCCTCGCGCGTAATGGCTTCCTCGCTTGTTGTTGAGGGTTTTTTTTTCAGCGAAGCGCCGTAAACCGGAAAATGATGGGACGCGGCATTGGAGATCTGTAAACAGTCTAGATGGGACAAAGCAAGCTAAACAGCCTGGCGTTGGCTCATCATGCTGTTGTGAAGATCGAATACACAAACCGAGTGGACTTTTCTCCCCCGTAACACGGATCAGCAACATTAAGACATAATTTATGCGTTTCACGTTATGAAATCAGCTTTGTTGTGCTGGTTTGTTCGCTGCTAGGGCCTCATATTTGGTTATATCTGGCCTTTGTGGCGACATATAGGCCAGAGCTCAAGTTCTCGTTTTGGAGTGCGCATGCTCGTGGGGTGCATGTGAGCTGGTTGAAGAAGGCAAGAGTAAACAAACGTGTCAATGTTAAATATCGGCTTTTCGGCCAGTGAAAAATCATTAGGAAGCCATTATATAAATTTTTCGAGTGGAAAAGTGAAAATTTCAGGTGATGACTCCTTTAACAAAGGTCAGCATGTGCTGGAGAGGGAGCAGATAAAGGAGGAGCAGTAGAGGACCCAACACAGAACCTTGTGGGACACCATGAAAAGGAACCCCAGACAAATGAGAGGAAAACCACTCCAGAACAGTTCCTGATAGGCCTACCCATTGTGTTACGATCCGGCTCAGCCATGAGGAAGAGAAGTAACATTTTAAAATTACCAGTACAAGTAAAATATAACAGTGAAACCCATTTAGACGTTGTTGATAATCAAATTTCTTTCAACTCATTTACTGCATCTAAACTCAAGGAATAAACTAAGGAATAGAAACACAATGTACAAACACTAATTAGTAGCTGGATTGCAAACTAAACCAAAAACTAACTAGCCTAAACAAAAGAAACATCTAGAGCGACACCAAAACTGAACAAGAGGCTCAAATTGCCCAACAACCTCTTTTTAAAGTGATACTTTACTCATATTTTAATAAATCTGCAGTGGTCTCTAGTAGGAATGAATGCCTTCTAAGTTGTACTCGAGGGGGAGGGGGAGGGCAGCTGTAAGCCTGCCAACAGATATGTGGACATCAATGAATATGGATGCCTATCTCACTATCACATGCCACTATATAAATGAAGAAGTGAAGATGTCCACTATCCTGTTGGAAGCACAAAAATTCTCCACCTCTCACACAGCTGCTAATTTAGCAGAAGCAAAGGAAGTACTCATGGCAGAGTGGGGGGTAAGACAAAAGGTGGTAGGATTGGTGACAGATGGTGCTGCCAACATGATTGCCTCAGCAAACCTCCTCAACCTGAGACAAGTGCCCTGCTTTGCACACATGCTGAAACTTAGTAGTGAAGCGCTCTCTTTCCCAAAACCCAGAGTGGGAAGACATACGTACCAGAGCATGGAAAACTGTAACTTCGTTCAAATCAAGTTGTACTGAAAAAAGCAGCTTGCTTATGCGCAGATGCAGACGTGCAGGCCACAGCTGAAATTTATCCAGGAAATGGGAACAAGATGGAACGGACAACAACTAGTGATTCCCCCCCAGTCAGATGCAGAGCCAGGCACCTCAGCTGAAAATGCAGATGATCTCTGGGCCCTGAATCATCGGGAATTTGGACAGCAGCAAGTGAGCAGTGCCACTGTTGAGGTTCAGAGGTATGGATCTTTTTTTATCTATTTATTAGAATGTGTATTAACAAAATGAGTATAACACAAATGTCTGAATTTTTTAAAATGTTTTCTGTTTGTTTAGATATTTGAAGGAAAGCCATCTTCCAAGGTCAGAGAACCCATTAACATACTAGACAAACCACAAGGACCTGTATCCACATCTGTACAAGTCCACCATTAATAGTGATGGGACAAATGAAGCAAAGCTTCGATGTTTGTATCAAGCAGGAAGGGGACGTGTCCATGAAGCCCCGCTTGTTCCACTTGCTTCATAGGCACTCCGCCAATAGGTGGTAGAGTGTGGTGGCGGTTGGGGTGTGTGTGTGTGTGTGTGTGTGTGTGTGTGTG
>SSNS01000109.1:432466-468502 GCA_006937985.1 Aphyosemion australe | reverse complement strand
TAAGTCCACTCACTTTTAGGGGTGCTGGGGTTCTCTTTGTTGATTGTAATCTGTGTAACCCCCACTTTTGTAACCAATATTATTTCTTTGAATAAAGCAGTAGCTTCATGTTATATAAATATAAGCATATACCACAATACAGGTTTAACATGATGTTTATTATGATGACCTGGTGGTCATGTTTCAGCTCCACCAGAAGATTTTGCTATATAAGGCTGAATAAATGAAGCTCTAAATGACGCTTCCAGTATGGACCATCACACACGGCCACAATGTCCATTGATGAGCCCAGGTCTTAAATAAGGAGGAATCCCTTCTGATTGATTGGTTGAGTCATCAACGGTGTGTCCAATCTTGATTGGAGGGAGTGTTTGAAGCAACCATTGGGTCGAGTCCAGGAACTTATCCCAATGGCAGAGCCAGCTGGAGAGATGATGTAACTGCAGCACAATCCGGAGGCGGAGAGAGTCTGGCCATGGCCCATTGAAATAACCCCGTCGTGGGGCAAAATCTATGGTTTTCTTTCAACCTGTCTCTGCACGCAATTGGACAGCACTAGGACCAATCAGAGCAACTAACAATGGGATGTATTCATTGCTACGGAAGTCAGTCAGCAAGGCAGTCTGCCATATACCGCTGAAGATGAAGAAGGAGGGCCAATGGTAGACCTGCTGATGCTACAATGGAGCGTGGCTAGACTGACCTGCAACAAACAGTGAAATGGGTTCTGCACACCTGGAAGAAAAAAATCTAAAATGAATAAACCTTCTCTTCAGCAATCCTTTGCTGTAAATCCTCAACTGGATGTGCATCTTGAATTGAAAGTCCTCTCATACCTGATGTAGTTGCTCCCTCTGGACTGTTTATGCTGAGATTAGCCATGGTTTTTCCAGTAACAGCTGCTGTAGGCTCAGTCCAGTACATATTCTCTATCAGACCCAGCAAGGCTCTTGTCATGGAGACGCTAATGTGGAAAAAAAAAAAAAAAGACAAACCATTTCACTACAAGAGGCCCCAACAATATTTGAATGACAAAATCAAAGTTGTTCTGTCAGACAGCTATTAGCAGGATTAGCTTATTTTTTGCTATTACTAGCAGGCTATTTATTACTCTTTGTAGTGAAAATAAGCTAAAATGATAGATTTATGTTAGACGTTTATATTGTTTTTTATATTGTTTATTTTTCACTTTATAGAAGTTGAAAGTGTTTGCATCAGAAGAAAAATACATATATTGGAAATAATTTTAGTCAAAAGACCAAAACTAAGTTAAAATTTCATGTCAAAATGAGCACTGCTCCTGGCCACCAAAACATTATAGATGTCCATGATTGCAAGCCATGGTCCACGAGTCCATGAATGAAAATGTTCTCTGCGACATAGATGAGATTGGATTTTTCCTGACCTGATTGCTTCCTTTCTGTGGCTAATCCAGATGATAGGGCTTGAAGAAAATGTTCAGCACACATATGAACCTGAGAGTTACTGATTTTCAAACAGAATATGCATTACACAGTTTCTTTGTAAAGGAGACCTTTAAGATTAAAATAACAGTCTTCATAAACCATTTCATTCATTCACCAGTCATGTTTAGAAATAAATTAAACTACTAATTCTGCATCACATGGATATTTTGACACTATCTGCTGTATTTAAATAGTTAATAAAAGAGTAAGTTTAACAAAATTTCAACATCTATTCTTCTCTTCACCAAAGTGATTAAAAATGTTTTCCAAGATGCCACCTTAGCTAAATGTATGCCTTATGAAGTGAAAATGCCTTATCAGTTTTAAGAGACAGTTTTATATTCATCTTTCACTGTACTCAACAAAAAGAGTGCAAGTTTCACCTCAGTCTGACTCATACATTTCCTCGTGAGTGGGTGAGTTATCTGCAGCTGCAGTGGACATGTAGAAATACTAAGAGTCGTCATATTAAATTAACTTGTTTCTTAAAGGGGTGTATGAAACAAATGGCCTTTCAGGCTAGAATTAAACATTTGAGGGCATAATAATGCCAACAGACTCTGAAGCTTACAAAAATCATTCATGTTTTTAATTATTGCATAATTGTATGAAATTTTTGATGATTTTGCATGGCAGAGGGTGGTTTGGAATGGCAAACCCATATTGTACAACTATTATTTTTGTATACAGTATTTGTTCAGTCTGCCATGGTTTAGTTTTAATTTGTTATTTACAGCTAAACATTACTAAAACCTTTAAGAGGGGGCATTTTGTGTTATTTAAAGTACTGATAGAAGTCAATAATCGTTTTGGTTTGCTGAGGCCCCAAGCACACTGGTTGACACTATATATATATATATAACAAGAAGAGTGTTTCCATTGTCAAAATTTCAGGGTAATTTCTGGAAGAGTGAACCTGACTGGGACAAACGATGGTTCGGTGTCTCCATACAAATTCTACCTTTCAGGACTTTGCACAGACGTCAACATATCGCGACTGCTTCGCCAGTGCATGATGTCACTGATCAGTACCAAAAAGCGTCCACAGACATTAATTACATAAAAGTTTTATTCTGGCAAAGTTCGGCATAATATAATCTATTCGAAGGACTGGGAAAGAGGCTTTGTTATGTAAAATGTGGCATTCAATGACCAGAAGCAATAACAACGATTTTAAAGCAATGCAAAAGGTGCTTTTTTGCTTGTGCTTCATTCTGCTTTACAAGCAATTCTTCTAATTTTAAAAATACCGGCTGTTTTGGACGTCTGCTGATTTAATTTCCTATAGTTTCCAATCAGCATGAGTTCAAAGGCATACCATGCAACTTTTTCATATTTTGAAACCTTTTTTCTTGCGCCAGTATGTGCTAAAATGACCCTTTACAGGGGTAAGGAAATGTCACTCAGACTCCCACCGCCCTCTGTGGCCAGAATACTGCACTTGCAACTTCAGAGTGGCGGGTCTTATATATACAGTCTTTGGTCGCCCCCTGTTGGACTTAGCAAAGTGGAGCGGCCATGCCAGGCGCTGCAGTCTGCTTGCAGCACGTTTCCTGCATGTTTTAGCTCGTGGGTTGATTTATTTGATTTATCAATCAATCAATCAATCAATCAATCAATCAAATTTTATTTGTAGAGCACTTTTCATGATAAAATCAACACAAAGTGCTTTACATAAAAAAAAACAATGGGTTAAAGACACAGCTTTCACACATCAAAATTACACAACCAGTTCAACCCTCACCCCCTTCACTGCACACTAGACAGCACAATCAAGTTTTTCAAGAAAAAAAACAAAAAAAACCCACAGCAAATAAAATTTGCTAAAAATTGTTAAAATATATTAATGAAAAGCCAAGGTAAAACGGTAGGTCTTGAGCCTCTTTTTAAAAACATCAATACTAAAAGGCCAGTACCGGAGGACCTCAGGGACCGCGGGGGCTCATAATTTAGAAGAAGGTCGACTAAATATGACGGTCCAAGACCATGGAGACACTTATAAACTAATAAAAGAACCTTAAAATCAATCCTAAAATGTACAGGAAGCCAATGCAGCGATTTTAAAACTGGTGTAATATGTTCCTGCCCTCTGGTCCTGGTCAGCACACGTGCGGCTGAATTCTGGAGTAATTGTAAGCTCCAAATACTCTTCTTGGGTAGACCAGAGAGCAGGGCATTACAATAATCTAATCTACTTGAAATAAAAGCATGTATTAACAGGCCCTGTCCACATGTAGCCGGGTTTTTAAAAAAATGAATAGCGTCCACACCACTGCATAAGTGCATTAGCTCAGGAGGTAGAGAGGGTTGTCCAGTGATCGGAAGGTTGCAGGTTCGATACCGGCTCTGGCCAGAGAATGCTGCTGTGTGTCCTTGGGCAAGACATTTAACCCGCCTTGCCTGCCGGTGGTGGTCGGAGGGACTGGTGGCGCCAGTGCTCGGCAGCCTCACCTCCGTCAGTGCGCCCCAGGGCAGCTGTGGCTATACCATAGCTCATCCCCACCAGCGTGTGAATGTAAATCTGCGTTTTTGTGAGGATGACAGGCCAAATCATAAAAAATATCTTCGTTTTGGGAGATTCCCAGCTACGTGTGGACAGGGCCTAAGTGATGAACCGCTCCAGTAGACACTAAGGCTATGTTCACACTGCAGGCAAAAGCGCATCAAATCCGCATGTTGACCTGCCTGTGACCCTTACCTGCTTTTTTTGTGCCAGTCTGAACAGCACAGATCCGATTTTTCCTAATCCGATCCAGGTGGTTTCAACTTGTAGTACTGATTGCGACACATATGCGCATTTTTTGAAAGCGACTGCAGTCTGAACGGTCATGTCGCATTAAATCCACCTCCATACGTCACTGCTCAGTGGAGGTGAGCGCTTTGTCAGGACGTTTCTGAGGAGGAGCGCTGAAGAGCAGCGCTGACAGAAGGATTCAGGGGTCTGTGGGACATCCTGTCAAGTTTTGGAATTAAAAATACAAGAAAGCATGAGAGCGGGAGGTGCTGCTGGAGCGAAGCGCATCTCCGGTCTCAGTCTCCGTGACAGCGGGGCGGGGGGGTTCTCCGTGACAGCGGGGCGGGATTTTCCGTGAATGAACTTAATACCGAAACATTTTCAGGGAATACTAACTCGGGAAGACGGCGGGAATAAGGAGTAAAATAGTTTATAGTTTTTAAAATAGTTTCCACCCCAAATTGAGAAACTCAGGTGTGACCCTGTGGCTGAACTGTCAGTGAGGCTTTCACATCACAACTCCACCTCTCCTGGTTCTGACTAACTTCTTGTCTTCTGCACATGCGGGTCGCTTTGGGGTCGTGAAGCGTTCACACTGGAGAGTGTTTGATGTCGCATTTCAGTTATAATGTGAACAGCCACCAAAAAAAATCGGATTTACTCAAAATAATCGGAATTGAGCATCAAGACCTGCAGTGTGAACCTAGCCTAATAAAGGCTGAGGAGACATTTCAGCAGTTAGATCAAGGTGTTAAAAAGACAAACGACAGCGAGAAGTTTCACTTTTGCTTTCACTAACAGAACACTAGGGGGTGCTAATAGCATGCATTGTGTCCCTTTAACAAAAGTTCTACAGGGCCTTTCTGAGTACCTATCCATGTTGAGGTACTCCGTTTTGTCCTGAAAATGTCCTGGAAAATGGCTCGTTTGCCCAGCCCGGTGAAGTGGAGACACGCACATGCCGGGAAGTTCCGGTAAAATTAATCTGAAGTTCCAATAGTGGAAACACGTCTGATGTAAAAATATCAGACCAAATCTGGATGGTGTTCGTAGTGTCTTTGTGAGGTCTTCAGGCATGGTTTCAAATTGCAATAGGCTCCTCATTACATGGGATGGAGTTTAATAGGTCCACATTGGTTTTGACAATGTAAAAAAAGTTTGAGGCAAAAATATTGTTACTTTATTGTTGTTGTGGCAGTCTTTTAAGTTCGAGGGTGACCTATGCTTTGGTGTAGTTTGGTCAATGAGAAAATGAAGAATTGACTGCACCAGGGGTAGGCAATTCTGGTCCTGGAGTGTGGCACCAACACTTTCTGGAAGGACTTATTTTGTTAGTACTATAAGTGAATCAGTTTCACGATTGCCTTCATACATAGGGAGATTTTCCAAATTTTGTCACAGTCCAGCCACCATGTATAGGTCACGGAGAGAGAGTAGAAGGGTCTTAAATCCTGTGTGAAGTTAGAGTCCCAAGTCATCATCACACACTGGTGAAATTACATCTCCGCATTTGACCCATCCCCATGGTGGGCTCAGGAACTATTTGGTGGTTTAACCCCCCAATCCAACCCCTTAGTGCTGAGTGTCAAGCAGGGAGGCATTGGTTCCCATTTTTTCAAAGTCTTTGGTATGACCCGACCGGGAATCGAACCCTGATCTCCCAGTCCCGGGGCGGACACTCTACCACTAGGCCACCGGAGCTGGTGAAGGCATGGTTGCCAACTTTTGCCAAAACCCAGGTGTGAGAGGGAATGGGGGTTTGGCTCCTGTTGCATCCCTCCGTTGTCTGTGAGCGGGGGCGGCTCAGATGGCCTGTTGCTTTTTCAGTATGGGAAATTGGAGGTGTGGCGTGGGAGCACGTGAAGACAGTGTTTCACGCTTGATTCGCTCAATTCGTGAGAATTGGCAGCCCTGGTTAAGGGTTTTCATTGACAAATTTGTATTTATTGCAACATCACTTTTAGAATTCTAGTGTTATAGAACTATAGTTAAGTCTTCATATTTTATATTTTTGCCTAATCACAAACTGAAACTGAAACAGAGCAACGAGGCACACATCAATCATCCCCATTTCCATTTGTCATACAATATCATAAATAAAGGGGCCAGTAGCTAAAGAAATGGATCAGTCTGACTGTTTTAAGGTGAGGACAGGTGTGTTTTATACAGATAATGAGCGTAGGATCGAACAGCTTCTTAGTACCAGGGCCAGAATTCATGCTTGTTTTTAGACTAAATACTTATTTTCTGAACAGTTGTACACATAAATTCTTTAAAAATCATACAAAGTAATTTCCTGGATTTTTTTACATATGTCTCGCACAGCTGAAATGTATTTATAATGAAAGTTACAGACCTCTCATCTTTTTAAGAGGGACAACTTGAACAATCTGTGGCTGCCAAATCCTTTTTTGCCCCACTGTACTGTAGATATATTACCTCATAAAAGGGGGATACTGCATCATGTTGGTGTGTGTGAGACTGCTGTTAGTGCGCACACATAAATGAATCTTTAGCCCCAAAGGTTTATATGCAGGCTGATGGACAAGACAGGGGGAGCGATGGGAGAATCAGGGGAAGGCATCAGGGTGTGAATGCTAATAGTCTCCTAGATGAGACTTCCATAGCATCTCTGCATCTCATTTATTCATTGTCCTCACCTGACTCCCCTTCTTTGTACTCCTCTTTTTCATTCCTTTTTAGTTTTCAGCTCTCATCTCCCACCTCTGCCTCTCTGATTCTTCCTCTAGTTCACTCCCATCGACTCTCTTTATGTATTATTCCCTTCTTCTCTACCTTCTATATATCTTTCCTGCTCTGCTTCCCCCCATTTTCTTTGTCTCCCTCCATCAACAAACACATTATACATGGTTGGAGAAAAAGGAGCATTTTGTTTTAACTTACAGTTATGGGATGTGCATACACATCCAGGCCTTAAAATCTGCAGAAATTACAAATGGAAGTGTGAGTTATATGCATTTCTGCCCTGACAGGACGCTTTACAGCAATCTCCAATGCTGCAGGCACTGAGGAGAGAGTGGGGGAATGTGCTTGCCACTGCAGTAAATGAAGAAAAAAAAGAGGAACGGGAGAAAAAAAAGTGCTGCAAAAGTTGCTGAGGCACACAGAAGAGAGGACAGAAAAAAAGTCTTATTCTTAATTGGAGCCTCTGCTTCTCCCTCTTCTATTGGAGAACTGTACCATTAACCCACTGGTGTAATTCCTAAAAGAAGCATTTTAAATCAATGTCTTTATCCATTTTAAGATGTTAACATGTTACGTTCCCAATGTGATTCAACTGGTCTCCCAAAACATTACCGATTTAACCACCCGATTGTGATGCTGTTGTAATTGTTTTTAACGAATCATTTATTTACATAATCGTCATCACATTTCCTTTTTGCAAGAAAAGTGAGTCTGATCACATACAGACACAAGAACTTCTCACACATGCTTTCATCTCTGAAACAGAGCAGTGAGTTGTTCATAATGGTGGAGATAATAATAAAAATAATAAATTTGATTTATATAGTGCTTTCCATTACTCGTGCACTCACACATTCACACACTGCCAGTGATGGTAAGCTACTGCGTAGCCACAGCTGCTCTGGGGTGGTCTGGCAGAAAAGCGAGGCTGCCATTTAGCACCATCGGCCCCTCTGACCACCACCAACACAGGCAAGTCAGGTGAAGTTTCTTGCCCAAGGACACAACAGCAGAATACCCCGGAGGGAGATGGGATCGATCCCGCAATCGTCCGATCACTGGTCAACCCGCTCTACATCCAGAGCTACTCCTGCCCTTGATAAGCAGGACACCACACTGAATAAACGTAAAGAGAGAGTAGTCAAGTAGAAAATCTCTGCTCTATGATTGAAGCATACATGTATGTACAAATTCTGTAAAGAAAAAGAAAATAATGCACACCCTATTTCACTTCTAGGGTTATACATATCAGGAATAATAGCTTTTTTTCAACACATTTGCAGTGGACTCTAGTTGTAATGAATGCTTTATGAGTGGATCTTTGTGGGGAAAAAAGCTCTCATGCGCTTGTTTCAGGAACTGGAACTGAGCCACAGCCGCATTGAGCAGAAGACGGAAGGTTTTGGAGTCTTATTTCCTGATACCCAGAAATCTACTCACACTGACTCAGTTTTCTTGCAACTTTTATGTTTTATCTCCACAAATAACACAAGCCTGAAGGAGTTATACCGTGTTGTGGAGTTGCTAATGCTAACAGTTAGCTTCTACTAGCTGGGACATGCTCTAGTCTCTCCTGGACGCTAAACCAACAACAGCCTTCCCCATCACAAGCCAAGATGGGTGAGTCCATGAATGCTAACTTGACATTATGACGTCCATTTGTCAGGCGTTTCTAATCCAAGCGTTCCCCGTCTCTTGTCTATCAGCAGCCTCAGTGGGCCAAAGACATCAACAATAATCTTAGAGGAGGAATTGTCACTACCAATTCACCCAGGGAGTCATTTGAAAGCAGGTTGAATACCATCATCCTACAGAGAGTAAGATTATTCACAAATGGAAAAGATTTAAGCCAGATTCCAAATCTTCCCAGGGGTGGATGTCTCAGCAAATTTACCTCAAAGTCACTGTGCAGTGCTCAGAGAAATAGTAAGAAAACCAAAAGCTCCATCTCAAACTCTATTGGTTTTAGTAAGAAAGTTAAAGGTTAGAGTTCATAAAAGGGCAATTAAAAAAGGACAGAACAAGTATAGCTGGTGTTTAAGTACAAAATCTATTCTCTTTAAGAATATTGCAGCATGACTAATTTCAATCAACCCAAAGACATGTCATTAGGACAGATGAGACCAAAGTTCATGCTTACCCATACGGCATCTTTGGAGAAAACAAAGCACTCCATATCTGTCATGTCTTTGTGGCAGTAGGAGGACCCAAGGGTGCAGGCAATGCAGCAGGGACAAAGGTTTTCATAATGAGGAACCAAACATGAACCAACGAACAGGGCATGGAGACAGGAAGATATAACACAGAACTGAGAAATTAACAGCTCGGAAATATTACTAATGAGATGAAGGTGTACAGAGCAGAATCAACGGACCTGAGCAAAACTGTGACCATGTAATCAAAAACCAAATAATAAATAAAAAAGAATACACTAAAACACCAAAGAATCCCTTGACAATGTCAATATCAGGCCAAAAAGCTCATAGCAGCTGTCGGCTGATGAGTTGGGCTCCTTGCAGTCACTGGGTTAAGCACCATCTCCTTTGTAGACCAACATTTTCAATCTAATGTGAGTCAATCTGCTTTGACTACACTGGGTCATAAAAGAGGACAATAATCCCAAATACAGCAGCAAATCTGCACAGAACAATAGGGTTTATGCCAAAGACCTGTGATTTGTATGGGATGCCAAGTGTAAATAGCTGGTGCAAAATATTTTGCAGACATTTTTTTGATATTTAGCTCATTTTTCCTACATTTAGCAACTTTCACATTATAAATTATGTTTAAATGTCACATAATTTCATCTAATCTAAATGTTAAATATAAAGTTAAATGTTAAATCTAAATCAGAATGTTAAATCTAAATGTTAAATCTAAATCTAAATGCTAAATCTAAACCTAAATCTAAATGCTAAGCATAAATGTTAAATCTAAATGTAAATCCAAATGTTAAATTTAAATTTAAATGTTAAATGTAAATGTTAAATCTAAATCTAAATGTTAGGTCTAAATGTAAATGTAAATGTTAAATGTAAATGTTTAAAGTACACCTAAAAGTTAAATCTAAATCTAAATCTTAAATGCTAAACTTAAATGTTAAATCTAAATGTAAAAGTTAAATCTAAAACTAAATGTTTAATCTAAATCTAAATGTTAAATCTAAATCTAAATGTTAAATGTATATCTAAATGTTAAATCTAAACCTAAATGTTAAATCTGTGAGCTAAATCTTTCAGTTATATGCAAATTAGCCATGTGTGGGCACGCCCACAACAAAGGTTGGCCAATGTGCTCTTACAGTTGTTAAGATGCCCAATGTAGCGCAGCACAGCCAGTGTCCAGCATGAAAAAAAGTGGGGTGAAAGTAAGCACAACTGGCCAACCTTTGTTGTGGGCGCACCCACACAATGCTAATTTGCATATAACTGAAAGATTTAGCTCACAGATTTAGATTTAACATTTAGGTTTAGATTTAACATTTAGATATACATTTAACATTTAGATTTAACTTTTACATTTATATTTAACATTTAAATTTAGATTTAGATTTAACTTTTACATTTATATTAAACATTTACATTTAGATATAAGATTTACACTTAGCATTTATATTTAGGTTTAGATTTAACATTTAGATTTAGATTTAACATTTAGATTTAGATTTAACATTTACATTTAGATTTAACATTTAGGTTTAGATTTAGCGTTTAGATTTAGATTTAACTTTTAGATTTAGATATAAGGTTTAGATTTAGATTTAACATTTAGATTTTGATTTAACATTTAGGTTTAGATTTAACATTTAGGTTTAGATTTAACGTTTAGATTTAGATTTAACGTTTAGATTTAGATTTAACATTTAGATTTAACATTTAGATTTAACATTTAGATTTAACATTCTGATTTAGATTTAACATTTAAGTTTAGATTATCTGAAATTATGTGACATTTAAACATTATTTTAAATGTGATAAAAGTTGCTAAATGTAGGAAAATTTAGCTAAATATAAAAAAAAAAGTCTGCTAAATAATTTGGACCAGCAATTTACACTTGGCATCCCATAGATTTGATGGTTCCTGAATTTTTAGCCATCACTCACGGGTTGTGCGTTTGTGTTGTCAATTGCGTTTTTTAAGCAATCATTGCAGAACCTGTCAAGGATAAAGCTTAATTTATACTTCTCCGTCTGCGTTGGCACGGAGACACGCAACGCCATTTTGCGTCTACGCAGACGACGCAGGAGACATGGCCCACTATCAGAAAACTGAAGTATTGCCCTAACTAACTAACTATCCGTTGAAAATGATGGAGACCGCAAGCTTGTGATTGATCAGGACGCCGCTTCCTTTAAATACGTCAACAGCCCCCTCAAAAAAAAAAAAAAAAAGAGAGCTGAAGATATCTAGCGGCAGACACGGAGCAGATTAAAGAACACCTCATGGTAAAAAGTCTGAAAATATGAACGTTTATTCATCCGTGACTGAAGGAGCACAAAGATACGCAGCAAGCGTTTTATTCGTGGACGGAAATGACGGGAAATGTGGGTTTAGAGACGCCGATTGCATGAAGAGGTGGAGGAGAATGAGGGACAAATTAGTACGTGTTACTTAGTCTCTAAAATACATTAAAACAATGTAAACACAGTAGTAAACACACTATCGTGGACCAGATATGTGTAATGGTGGCAGGATACCCCAGAAAAGCGCTACGCCCTCTGTTGTCTTGGCGGGGAATTGCCATATTTAAGATGGTACTTTCAAATGTAGACAAAAGTTTTAAATAATATGTATCCACTTACACTCATTATGAAAGTTAGTTAAACTTCTGCTGTAGCTTCCTAAATTATGATGCATGCTAGCTTTACAAGCCAAAGCTAGCACAGTGTTGAAGCAACACTAAAAATGTTATCAGAGAGCTAGGTTAATAAAGAATAGAATAGAATAGACTTTATTGATCCCACAGTGGGGAAATTCACTTGTCACAGCAGCACCAGCACTCAAAGGGTAATTAGAAGAAATATAAAAACAAGGATACATGTATATACACATAGGCAGTAATCTAGTATTGTAATCCTAGATCACTAAAAAAACCCACAAATAAAAGATGAAAACAAACTTGGGTAAACCACCAAATGAGTCATGATGAGTTAAAGGTTAAAGTTCATAAAAGGGCAATTAAAAAAGGACAGAACAAGTATAGCTGGTGTTTAAGGGTTGCAGTACAAAATCTATTCTCTTTAAGAATATGCATGACTAATTTCAATCAAATGAGTCTTTTTAGTTTCTTCTTCTTTTTAGTTTCTCAGTTTCTTTTTAGTTTCTTAACGTTGTTAGAGTTGCTTCCTCACTGTGCTAGTAAAAAGCTAGCACGTATCATTTAGCAACCCAAGGCAGAAGCTTGTTCACTTACATTCAAAGTTATGAATGTAGACGAACACATAAAATTTAAAACCTTTGTCTTTATTTGATTCTGGCATCTTAGACTGGCCTAGATTATCCTGTGTAAGTTGTTGATCGTTATCCTTAGCTGGTCCTGCAGCAAAAACGTACAAATGCCATGGAAAACAGTGACGTTACTGTGACCTGGACATTATTCCGCTGGCTAAAACGTCAAGGTGCTGCAATGGTTCAAAGTCCAGACCTTATCCTGACTGAAAGGCGGACCCTAAAAGAGCTAAACAGAAACACAAAGTGTCAATGAACTAAAGCAATGTTGTAAGAGTGAGGAAAACCTACTCATCAATGCTATGTGACTAATAAAGTCATACAGAAAATGACCACTTTACATTATTGCTGCTACAGGAGCCTCAAAAAGCTGCTAGATTATGGGATGGACTTACATGTTTTTACACACATATTTTGCATTAATATTTTTACAATAAGTAATGACACGGTGGAATCAGATGTCAAATTTAAAAAATTAAAAACTTTGGTAAAAATCAGCTCACTTTTATTTTCATACCTACAAACTCGGAAGGTGTGAAAAAAGTGACAATTACCCCCTACCCCCATTTTGCCTTCAGAGGCAACGTCACTATGATGATCACTTTCTAGCAAAAGAAGTTGTTCAGTTTTATGTATTTTGGGGTTATTAAGATGCTGCAAAAGACCCAGTGGACCTCACATTTAACATAAACCTACAAGAGTAAAAAGGTCATTTTAAGGCAGATCAAATCTTCAGAGGCAAAGTAAATGCAATTATCAATTTGGCTAAGTAAAAAATCTCACAAAGTTAATTTATTATGAGCAAAACATACATAAAAAAGTGATAAAATTACTGAAAAAAATGTATTTTCATTGGTGCATTTTACACCTATTCTCATTGCAGAACAGTTACGTATTTTAAAGTAGTAAGGCTGTAGCATGCTGGTGGCCAGTTGTTACCAGAAAAAAGTATTTGTTGCTAATATTACGTTAAATACCATTGAAATTTATGTTAAACTCCAAAAACTTCAAACAAATTGAACACAAAAAACTCCAAAACACTGAGTTTCTGGAAACAACTTAAAAGGTTGAAAGGAAACAAAACTCTGCTAAAGTCTTTGACAGAAGACCATGTTAGTTAGTGGTATTGTGGTGTTTGATTTGATGAACTTTAAGCTCCAACTGCAGCAAGATGTTGAAGCAACAGTACTGTCTACACGCTATGTGTGCAACCACGGCAGGTAATTCGTTTTTGGCATGCTTGATTGGTCAAATGACAATGCGTCATACAGTATAAAATAACAAGGTTTTATATAAGAAAATCAAAAACACTAATCTCAGTCTCTTCTCTTGTGTCTGAATACATATCCTGACTATGATTAAGACTCTACTGAATGAACACAAGTATTTCTAACACAACCGTCCAGAGCTTTTAAAAATGTGTATTTCTTACCAGTTCTAAAATCTGATTCAATAGCCTCTTTTATAAAACAATGCCACCAAGTTGCTGCAATGCCGAGGCAACGTCTGGGAGCATTAGGTCGTTTATAAGGCAAGGCAGTTTTATTTATATAGCGCATTTCCTACCCGAAGGCAACTCAAAGCGCTCAGACCGTGGTGGTAATGTGGCGCAATCGTGTCCTTTTTATAAAAGATTGCGCAATGGTGGTATCAAGCGGGTATGGGGGCGGTCTCTGCACTGTCACGAACTTCCGTTTAGCTTGGACATAATTTGCTTTTTATTGCGATTAAAGCCGCGCTCCTTAAGTTTTTTTTCACAAGCAGCTCCTAAAGGTGTCTGTCCTCCACCGTCCCCGAGAACTGTCAGATGATCTGAGCTCCAGCTCTAATGGAGAGAAGCTCCTGGAGCGCTGCATGTCTCCAGTTTATCATCTATGTTTAAAAAAGCAAAACTTAAGCCCGTGTTTACTTTCATTTTCAATATAGTTTCCGGGCCGGAGCTCAACATTAATTCATCATGTGATCATGACACCACTCTCTGTTGCGCCAAGGCATATTGTGCGTTCACAAGATTGGCATTGCGGCAAGAATGCCGCAAAATTCCCACATTGCCATGCTGCCACGGCGCATTCATAAGACACACCACTGCGGCAGTATTACGCTGATTTTGAGTATGGGGCTGTCTTGCTTTATCCATTGCCTGTATCCACGTTTTTTTCTCTTTTTTTCTTCAATTGAGTACAACAAATATTGTGGTTTGAAAATGAACTCATGTATTGTAGACATTGACAGTAAAGTGTATTCTGCCTAATGGCCTAGAAATAGTTTACATTGAATAATTTCTGCAGCAACAAAGGGCCAGGCAGGCTACTCAATAAGCAACAGGTTTACAGTATAGTGAAATGTTTTCTGTAGTCAACCCTACACACAAAAATGTTGAGATTCATAAACTTTTAAATTAAACTGTGGAGATCAGATGCAAATTCTGAAGTATGAGGTTTCAGAGGTCTTCAACATTAGTAGTTGCATCACACTTATCAGACATTCTCAACAGTATACCTCTCTCTTTCAGTGCCATCTCAGTGTACACATCTACTCTTGGTCCAAAGGTTTGCCATCAGCCTGGTGGGTCAAATGTGACTTACTCCAAAAGCTAAGCTTGGCTGTAAATGTTATTGTGGAGTATCATCAAAGAGACACACAAACTAGGGGGCAGAAAGAAATGCTCAACCCCACTTTGTCTGGCAGCCCCTAAGCAGAGATGACAAGGCTATTAACTGCACCAACTGCCAAAAAGATGGATGAAAATTGTCAATATTCTGTGGGGACCACAGCCCCTTTGCAAAAAACATAGGAGGCCAGAGAAACAAGCTGACTGGGGTCTCGTGAGTTTAAATAGCAGCTAAAATCTCTGTAGAACCTGCTTCATGTTTCAAAGTACAAAACACGTATCCATGTTAGACTTTTACCACTTTATTACTTGTATGAAGCTGCATCACCACTGAGAACATAACTATGTGCTTAAATGTAAATATTTCCCTTTTTTAAAATAAATATTGAGGTTATTTTTACAAGACCATGCAAGTACTCAATACTTGAAATTGCAAGGTTGCATATGAACAGTTCTACAGTTACTAGTCCTTGACAATGCTAAAAAAGCATTGTCAAGATCACTGCTAAATATTAGGGTCAAAGAGAACACATTATCACTAATTAGAACAGATCACATGTATGGCTGCAGTTTACAGTTTGTTTATTTCACTCTGCAAATTTCATTCATCATTAATTCACAATACAAACATCAAGTACAAATCTCCAAATGAAAAAAAGGGGACGAAGAAGAAACGTCTTATATGACTTAACCTTCTTCCAGAATACAAAATAATTTATAAAATGGCCTGATACACAACACAACCAAGCATACATCTTTCTTTTCTTTGCTACTATATTCTGTTCCCAGGTCAAAATGCACTTCCTCCTGACATAATAGCCTGTTTTTATAAAACAATGCAGCAACGCCGAGGTGGCATTTGAGAACATAAAGTCGTTCCCAAGTGGTCAGACCGTGGTGGTAATGTGGCGCAATAGTGTCCTTTTTATAAAAGATTACGCAATGGCGGTATATAGGGGGTATGGGCGCTGTCACGGACTTCTGTTTATCTTGGACATAACTTGCTATTTGTTGCGATCAAAGCCTCGTGAACTGTCAGGTGATCTGAGCTCCAGCTCTAACAGAGAGAAGCTCCAGGAGTTCTGCATCGCTCCATTTTATCATCTCAGCTGATTCTGTTTTAAAAAGCGAAACTTATGCCAGAGTTTATTTTTATTTTCAATGTAGTTGCCGGCTGGAGCTCAGCATTAATTCATCACGTGATCATGACACCACCCTCTGTTGCGCCAAGGTGTAATGTGCATTCACAAGTCCAGCGTGGCAGCAATGTTACTACCAAGCGTGGCAGCACAAATGCCGCAAAATTCCTGCATTGCCATGCTGCCACGGCGCGTTCATAAGACAAACCGTTGCGGCAATATTACGCTGATGATGTGTCTTATAAAAAGGGCTAAACTTAGCCTGGCAAGCCATCCTATATATGTGAATATATAGTCTGGCCACGACCCATAGACAGCTCAGTCGTGGGGGAGAATCTACAGTTGTCTTTCAAACTGTCTCCACATTCTATTGGACAATGAACAACGTGACGTACTCACCGCTACAGATTCAGTCAACGGGGCAGTCCTCCATACACTGTCGAAGAAGATGTAAAAACATCCTTTTTCTAAATAAAGGACTTAAGTACCTCTATCTGCTCTTGACTCAAAGAAAAGCTCAAGTCTAACTAGTCCAAAGTTAATGCCAAAGCCATTTCAAACGAGCTGCCGCCATCTTTCTTTATGCTCAGTCGCAGTAACATCTTGCGTACCAAACCGACAGAGCAGTGTGATTGGCAAGCCAGGCTAATAGAATGTCCTGGTTCTGGTACTGATGAACTCATACTCTGAGGCCAGACATGTCTGTTGCTAAATGTCTCATTTGCTGGAAAAATGGTCTCATTCACTCAACAACTTTCTTTATATTAAATTTTATTTATAAAATATAAGCAACAAACTGGGAATTTTGGTCTCCCTTAAAACTGCTCCAAGACAAGCTAACATCCTTGTTTTTACTTCTCTTCTAATTATCCTTTTGAGTGTTGGTGCTGCTGTGACAAGTGAATTTCCCCACTGTGGGATCAATAAAGTCTATTCTATTCTATTCTATTCTAGTGTGTGTGTGTGTGTGTGTGTGTGTGTGTGTGTGTGTGTGTGTGTGTGTGGTCTGAAGAAGCGGGAAAAAGAAAAGAGAATACAATGTGTCAGTATATGTGAAACATCTTAAACTAATAAACACGTTTTATACCATCCAGTAGCATGTATTCACATAAACCAGTAACATTTATCATTCAACACAAAGACTAACAAGCACTATTGTCTTAACAAGCATCAATTATGTGCGGTGCAGTCGGCATGAAACAACACACAAACTAAACAGGATAACACCATTTCAGCATTATAAAACACATTGGAACTGACTTGTTGGCTTATAGAATGCACACAGGATAAAAAGAAAGGTAAATCTCTGTCGTATGTCAGCAGATTGCAGCGTAGTAGCACGCAGAGCTGAGCAGCGCCGGCAAGCGATGTTGCTTTCAGGGACACTCGGAAATACGGCAGTTTACATAAAGGCTTTCGGGCAGGATCGATTCCGAATCTTTATGAATCGATTCAGAATCTTTATAAATAAGAATCACAATTCGGACGTGAATCAAATTTTTTCAGCATCTCTATTTTCAATATTCCAGCAAAGCTGAATAATTGTAGCCAAGAAATCTAGACAGACAGTAGCAGAAGCAAAAAGATTTAGCTCTGAATGCCGGTCTAGCCACGCTCCACAGGAGCCTCAGCAGGTCTGGCCTGATCAGTATTGTGTTATGGCAATCACAGTGTTCTATTGGTCTGGTGGGCGGGATGTTACTGCAACTGAGCGAAACAACAAAGATGGCGACGACTTGTTTGAAACAGCTCTGACATCAACTTTGAACTATTTAGACTTGGGCTTTTCTTTGTGTCAAGAGCAGATAGAGGTACTTAAAGGTGTGAAACAATTTTTTTATTTTTATTTCTGATTATAATCAGTCACTTTAAGTTTTTCATGCAGACAGAATATGAAAATAGAAACTAGACTGTGAAACACTAGGATTTGAAAAGCCTGACAGATCCAAGTCACACTATCACTTAACAGTATCTGTGATCTCATTCTTTCGGTCACTACCCAAAGCCCACTTAACGCTCATGGACTCACCCATCTTGATTGGTGACAGAGAAGGCTGTTGTTGGTCTAGCGTCCAGGAAACGGCAGAGAACATCCCGAGTAGTAGAAGCTAACTGTTAGAATTAACAACTCCACTACACAGCAGAACTCCTCCATGCTTGTAATATGTGTGGAGATTAAACATCAGTGTTGCAGAGCAAACTGAGTCGGTAAGTATGGTTACATGTGCAGTATCAACATCTAAGTTGATCCAGGTCAATCTTATGATAATAAGCTGGGAGTGATTTCTCGCACATATGGCAATAAAACCATTCTGATTCGGAGTCTTTATCCTAGTTTATATGCGCATTAGAAAACCAACCTCTCAAATGACGTTTGTTCCACTTGCGGTACAGTAGGTGGAGACATGCGCCCTTTGATGTTGGCGTTCTTCCAGTTAGCTTGTAGCAACACAAATAGTAAACAAAAGCTGGTGGGAGTGAAGCAGACGGAATTGAAACGAGATATGTACAATGGCTGAGGGGATGGACATCAACGCTGCAGCACAGCTTATTTGGTACGTGCTGTATTGTACTGTTTGATGGTGTTACACGTGTTACATTGTGGTGATGATATTATCAGAAGACCGCTACTGCTGTCTCATCACTTCCGGTAACATGAGCGTCCTGCGGTTCAGTTCGGCTAACCCATTTACATGCAGAATGAATCTGGACGCTTTATCTGGGTGCTTCATCCTCTTTTAGTTTACCCCATTTTTTTCCACCAAGTCCTGATAACTATGAGAATTCCTGCTAACCAGTAAGGGGGAATGCTAGCTAAGTCCAATTTAGGCTTCATGTGGGTTGAAGGTGGGCAGATTAAACACAAATAAGAAGTGGGGCTGAGAGGTGGCCCATTGCCATAGCACGCCCCCCAGCACGATGCAGTGTTCCTGAGACGGCTGTCAGGTTGACAGCCAACACAAACCCCTTTAACACAACACTAACAACATCAAACGGACTCACCCTAAAGAGGATGAGCCCCTGCAGCTTACAAGGGAATTCTCAAAAGTTTAACTCAAAAATTACGCAGAAAACATAAGGTCAATAGGTCATACTTACGAGGAATAATTAATTAGCACTTAAATCATTTGTAGTGTGTATAAAGTTATTTATTGTTGCCTTCTGATAGAAATAATATAAAACAGGTCTCTAAGCATTGGCTATCAAATCAAAAAGGCAGCCTCTCTATCAGCCCCTCTTGACTCGCTCTACAGTGTTCACCTCGGTCTCTCCAGGATGTCATGGTGATTAATAGAGACCTTAAGTTCGCAGCAGGGTCCAAAAGCTGTGATTAAAGGAGATTGCACCTGTCACACTTAGAAACACATTACAACCTAACTAAGCAGACAGAAGTGACCTGAACATGGACCTGTCCATATCTCATTCTAGATAAAGACTCAAGCTGTAGGTCATCAATCAAGCATTGACAATAGCCACTCCAAGGGGTCAGATATAGAATTTACAGCAGCTTTGGAGACACTGCAGGAGGAATCCAAGTCCTGACTTTGGTGTTTTACACAATGTGCTAAAGGCTTCAAAATTTTCAGTCTACCTGTATGAGTCATTTTAATATAAGAGTTTCACTTTCTGAAATGAGTGACTATTGAACTTTTTCAGGATAGTCTATTTTTAGATGTGTCTGTACAGTTAGGTATAAATGACTTGGTAGCAACATGATTCAGATTCTTGGGTAATACATCATGAATCTTATTTGTCACTGTTGGTGTAAAGCTTAAAGGTATTGTGGACGTTCTTTACTTCTGGGTGGATCATCTAAACCATTGGTCCGCATAACTGTCAATCATTCTGGTGAAGCTTTTAAGCAAGGGTGTCGTACGTGCTCGCTCCTGGGTTAGTTTTCACTTCCTGTGCACTGTTTGTGCAGAGCGATACGTCTTCATCCATTCATTCTACCTCTCCGTTTTCATCAGGTTCTTTTGAAAATGGCTGAGAGTCACAAAAGAAAAAATGTCTTCCAAGTCTATGATAAGAAGAGAAAGGACTCCAAAGTGAAAAATAAGACCAGAGTTTTTTTAGGAGACTCTTTTTAACGATGGCGTTCGCTGAAAGAGAAGGTTGGGCTCCCCACAGACGCCGCTGTCACTGGTTTTCTGCTCGACAGGTAAGCTAAAGTTCGGCATGCTATTAGGAGAAATGCATTTCAGATTACTGCTAGAAGAAGTTATCTGCTTGTAAACAGCGTGCACGAGGATAACTGGGCGATCCCTGTCAGGAGCTGGTAGAGTGATGCGTATGCGCATTTTTCAAAATGTGGAGAGGGCGGTTCTTTCCTGAAATTCAGAAACATCGTATGCATTACCTTTAAGAGTCAAATTTCCAAACTTAATTTCAGATTTAATATTAAAATGTCTTAGGACTTGGATGAAAGTATTAATACCAATAGTCAATTTGGGTGCTTTAAGGCCATAAATGGTTTGATGCAAATTGGTGACAAAAGTCTATATGGGGTAATGTCTCATTTTACTAAGTTACTGGATTTTTATCTTATCCAGTAGAAGGTATCAGAGTCAACCCCCATTTTATTAAGATTCTCTATTCCTAAAAGAAGATTCTTTATTGTACGTGTTCAGATTCTTTCTTCAAATTACTTCGCCATTTTTCTTCTATTGTTCATCACACACACACACACACACACACACACACACAGACACACACACACACACACACACACACACACACACACACACACACACAGAGTATATTAAAGTGATTTGATATCTAAACTTTTACTGACATAAAATAAATTTGCAATGAACCAGAGCATAGCATAAACATGTTAAAGTAACAACATAGTAACAATAACCAAGCAATTACAAAACTAAACCAAACTCTACTTTAACCACCCTTGAAAAAAAAAAACATTCTCCTTGGCGTGGAAAGATTGTGGGTACTAAAGAAGAAATTACCATAAGAAAAATTGTTTCCGAAGTGATTATTAAAAAGTTCATACATTTTCTTCTGCCTTCAGTTCAATGTATTAATCCAGCCTAAGCAGTGGTCTTAACATTTTATGGCTTCAGAGAGCATTCTGGAGACATGTTGCACTCTTCATAACTTTACTGATATATCATATTCATCTTCTTGTAAAACTGCATTACAGAAAAAGAATTAAAAAAAACATTAATTTGCTACAAAAGTGCAGAAAGTAAACATTCAACACAACTCCAATTGAAATATCCATCTATCCATTATCATCTGCTTATCCAGGGTCGGTTCGCGGGGGCAGCAGCCTAAGCAGAAAAGCCCAGACTTCCCTCTCCCCAGCCACTTGGGCCAGCTCCTCCAGGGGAATCCCAGGGCGTTCCCTGGCCAGCCGAGATACATAGTCCCTCCAGCATGTCCTGGGTCTTCCTTTGGGTCTCCTCCCGGTTGGACGTGCCTGGAAAACCTCACCAGAGAGGCGTGCAAGAGGCATCCTAACCAGATGCCTGAGCCACCTCAACTGGCTCCTCTCGATGTGGAGGAGCAGCGGGTCTACACCGAGCCCCTCCTGGATGACCGAGCTTCTCACCCTATCTCTAAGGGAGAGCCCAGACACCTTGCAGAGAAAACTCATTTTGGCCGATTTTATCTGCAATCTCATTCTTGCGGTCACTACCCAAAAGCTCGTGACCATAGGTGAGGGTAGGAACGTGATCGACTGGTAAATCGAGAGATTTGCCTTCCGGCTCAGCTCTTTCTTCACCACGACAGACCGGTACAACGCCCGCATCACTGCAGACGCAGCAGCAATCTGACTATCAATCTCCTGCTCCATCTTTCCCTCACTCGTGAACAAGACCCCGAGATACTTAAACTCCTCCACTTGGGGCAGGCCCTCATCCATGACCTGGAGAAGGCATTCTACCCTTTTCCGATACAAGACCATGGTCTCGGATTTAGAGGAGCTGATTCACATTCCAGCTGCTTTGCACTCAGCTGTGAACTTCTCCAGCAAATGCCGGAGATCATGTTCTGATGAAGCCAACAGGACCACATCATCTGCAAAAAGCAGAGACCTGATCTTTAGGCCACCAAAACGGATCCCCTCACCACCTTGGCTGCACCTAGAAACCCTGTCCATAAAAATTATGAACAGTATTGGTGACAAAGGACAGCTTTGGCGGAGTCCAACTCTCACCGGGAACAAGCCCGACTTACTGCCAGCAATGCGGACCAAGCTCTGACACTGGTCATACAGGGACCTATCAAAGGGCCTGGTACCCCATACTCTTGGTATACCCCCCACAAGGCACCTCTAGAGATGCGATCGAACGCCTTCTCCAAATCCACAAAACACATGTACTGTAGATTGGTTGGGCACATTATTGACATTCCACATACCAAGAGCCATCTTCTGGAGCCGAGGATCAGACCGCCAAGGTCCGCGCCTTCGGCTACCACCCATCTCATCTTCAACCAACTGAAATAATTAATCCAAAATTAAAATTTCAGTCATGAACGAACATAAAATGCACACAAAGCAAACTGGCTAATGCTATATGCTGGCTTACCCCATGTTATCAGTTGAAATGACTAACAGGTGGCTTGTATATAACACAACTGAAAACCCCAGATCTCTTAACAAAGGTCTAAAACATTTACGATCAATTAAACTAACAGATTATAGCTTATCAAGGGCATTAGATGTGGGAATTAACCAAGACACAAGCTATGTCCACTCACTCTGTTGAACAAAATGTCCTCTGTCAGTAGAAAATAATTTTGTTCACACCAAAACTCCTCTTACATGACAGCCTTACACAGATCCCTGTCACCATGGGCAGTGAAGTACAGTGGGATATTAAAAGTAGTTCTGAGCAATCAGACACGTCTTAATAAATGATTGATGATACCTCCATCAATATTTATTGATCATCAACAGTATGAATTAAGGATCATATAAAAGCTGATAAATGTTTAATCCTCAAATCAAAATATTTTGGTGTCAGATAACTTTTTGTACAAAGTTTATAATTTAACTGCTGATATTTAGCCTAATAGCACGAAACATATT
Organism: Aphyosemion australe; assembly: GCA_006937985.1. Classification (NCBI taxonomy): domain Eukaryota; kingdom Metazoa; phylum Chordata; class Actinopteri; order Cyprinodontiformes; family Nothobranchiidae; genus Aphyosemion; species Aphyosemion australe. The sequence goes on along the minus strand of SSNS01000109.1, from coordinate 445,341 downwards.
ATAATCATTCTTTCCAATACACTAGATGAAAGTTTGTTTCAGCAATCTTCTAAAACTTTATATTTATATTTTTATTAAATGTATTGGAATGCCAGTAGGCTACATCCCAGCTAGCACAAATTGGTAGGCCCAATATGGGATCTATATGGGCAAGCCGTATGGGTTCCAACATGGTTTGTCCACGGTTTCCATGGTGGCCCCATGGGGGTTTGCCCAGAAAGATTTTTGCCCATAGATTTTAACAGGGGTTTTCAGAGGGTTTGACGTAAACACAGGCAAACCCCTGTGGGGTCACCGTGGAAACCAGGGACAAACCCTGTTGGGACCCATATGGCTTGCCCATATAGATCACATATGGGGTCCACCTCTGTGTGCTGGCTGGGATACCTCTGCAGCCAATATACCAGCAACCTACAAAGTCAATTGTGAAATAAACAATATGCACTAAAATTGTTATTAGTATGATTTATTAGAGTAGAACATCCATCCATCCATCCATCCATCCATCCATCCATCCATCCATCCATCCATCCATCCATCCATCCATCCATCCATCCATCCATCCATCCATCCATCCATCCATCCATCCATCCATCCATCCTCTATACCCGCTTGTCCACACAGGGTCACAGGGGGCCTGTGTCCATCTCCAGCAGTCTTCGGGCAAACAGTAAGGAACACCCTGACAGCACAGAGAAACACGAGACAACAACCACGCATTCACCCACTCACATCTAAGGACAATTTAGAGAGACCAATCAACCTGACAATCCTATTTTTGGACTGTGGGAGGGAGCTGGACTACCCCAAGACAACCCACACATGCACCGGGAGAACATGCAAACTCCATGCAGAAAGACCCCAGGCTGGGATTCGACCCCGGAAATTCTTTCTGCAAGGCAACAGTAGAAAATGGCAACTGGTGTTCAGCGCTCTTTCGTTTACTGTGGCAAAGCATTTCGGTATCAAGCGGACGTGGCCTAGGGATGATAGCTGACAGGTAAAGTGAGAGTGCTGTGACAGTGTTTATGATTAAAAGCTAGTTTGTTTTGCAGATTTGCCATTGCAGCTTTAGGTAAATGTGGCAAGAACAAAAAGTGTTTTGCTGAGGTGGGAAAAGATTTTAGAAAGGTGAGAAAATATGTAAAAGTTTACCTCTCCACAATATCATTTTGAAATTCAAAAATACTTCAATAAACTTTACCCTGTTCCCAACTGGTTTTTATGCTCGTTTTGTTACAAAATGTGCCATAAAATCCATGTTTAATAGAAAAAATATGAACCCATTATATTCAACTGAAGCAAAATGTCCTTCCAAATATTCTCATAAATAAATGCTCATGTGCAGTCTACTAACAAAATCAACTGCATTATACACTGGTCGGCTAAAAAAAAGTCACCACCTGGATTTAAGTAAGCAAATAGGTAGGAGCCTCCTATTGGATAATTACTGCATGGGCAATTATCTTTCAACAGGCAACAAGTTATTTAACCCCAACTGGTGCAATGAGTTGCTTCTCATTTCTTAAACAACCATGTGGAAAGACACACAGTGGCGGCTGGTGATTTTTTTTTGGTGGGACGAATTTTTAAAATATTTAAAATATTAAATCAGAACTGCAAGATATTAGTTATGGAGTGCCACAAGGGTCGGTCCTTGGACCTAAACTGTTCAACTTGTTTATCAATGACCTGGTAAATGTGTCTGAGAAACTTGGTTCTGTTTTGTTTGCAGATGATACATTGTTTTATTCAGGGTCCAATATTAATGAAGTAACACAAGTAATAACTAATGAACTAATAAAAGTTAAAACCTGGTTTGATATAAATAGATTAACACTTAATCTTAAAAAACAAATTTTATTTTATTTAATGATAGGGAGAAAATTGATGTATCATTAAAAATAGATAGCATGGAAATACAAAGGGTAAAGAAGACCAAATTTTTAGGAGTAAAGATTGATGAAGCTCTAACCTGGAAATCACATATAGGTTATATAAAAGGTAAAGTGGCCAAAGCCATTGCAGTATTACATAGTGTGAAGTTTTTACTGAATAGCGATGGGTTGTTATCATTATACAATGCACTAATTCTGCCATACTTAATCTATTGTGTAGAAATCTGGGGAACTGCATATAGAACTTATACACAACCATTGTTTATTTTGCAGAAAAGAGCCATAAGAATTATTAACAATAATCACAGTAGAGTTCCATCTAACCCATTATTTATAAAATATAAGGTAATAAAATTTCATGATTTGGTTGACTGGAGATTATTGCATATAATGTATAAAGCTAATATAAGTACATTGCCAAAAAACATTCAGCAATTATTTGGAAAGAGGGAAAGTAATTATTCGTTGAAGGGAATTGAAGTCTTCAAAAAGCCCAGATTTAGGACAAGAATGAAGGAAATGAGTATCTCGGTGAATGGTGTGAAATTATGGAATTGCCTGGACAGAGAAGTGAAAGAATCAAGAACTCTAAAAGTGTTTAGAGAATATATCAAATCAAGTGTGTTGAGTGGATATGAATGTGTATAATTTAGGTGGATATAATTAACATATGTGACTGAATGAACTGTGAGGGAACGCATAAAGATATGGTTGTTATTTAGTTTAAAAAAAGGGGCAGAAATTATAAGATTTTTTCTTCCATCAGCTCCCTTTCATTCAAGTTGTACTGTGTTTATATGTATATAGTTTTGTAGTTGTATTTTTTTAATTGAATGAAATAAAAGGAATAAAAAAAAAAAAAATAATCTTTGTTTTTAATCCAAATTGGGTTTGAATGAAGGCAACTGGGCTTCTTTGGTTTGCCAGTTGTCATACATTTATTTATTAAAAGCCATCGGTCACAATAACAGAAAACTGTGTGCAATAGGTTTAATCTGCATATACATTTTCAGTCAGGGATCGACACGTTTTACTCTCAAATGCACGAGACCCCAAAGAAGAATGTCTGCTTCAGTGAGCTCCACAGGCTCCAGACTTCTTCAGGACACGAGGATCCCTCTCTCTGACATCAGAACCCACCAAAGAAGACGTCAACACTTTCAGCTGGAACCAGGTGTCTGCTGCTGCTTTCATGGAGCTCCCAGATGTGGTGGATGTTCTAGAGAGAGAAGCAAGTCTTTTAGAAAGCTGCAGTCTTCATGGCACTGTGGAAAAGGTAATATTTTAATTAATTTTGTCATTACTTACATATGACACAGATGTTCCAAATTACTATTATCATGTTGTGCTTTTTTGGAATCATTTTCTCCAGGTCTGGCAAAGAAACTGGATGCTGTCAGCAAAGAGAGGGACTGTGAGGATTTGGCCCTGTGGAAGCAGTCCATTGTTAACCACCTCTACTGGACAGCAGCATCCACACCAAATGGAGATCCAGATTTAATGGAGGCACAGTGGAAATCACTGGTTAATCATGTACAAGACATTCATGAACGTGGAACACTTGTGTTTCCTTCTTGTCTCCATCCTCCACTGGTAGGACAGGACCGGAACAAACAATGGCTAATTCCAGCTAACTGACAGACACACTCCTAGAAGCAATTATAATTTTGTGTGGTTGATTTCAATGTATCTTTTGATGACCAACAGGATCAACTGCAGCAGTTCAACTGGAGCAAGTGGCATGCCAGCCTGTTTGTGAAAGATGTCAGACGGCTGTCACCACAGCATCAGACATATTCACTCGAGGCTTTCCACTCCCTCATCCTGAAATTTGCACCGAAACACACTGGATTCTCGTACCTGGGCATGTATTCTAGGCAAGTATTTGTGTGTGTGTGTGTGTGTGTGTGCGCGCATGTGTGGGTGAGAGCGACCGACTGACTGAATTTTTTTTTTTTTACTTTATTGCAGATTGCTGCTGGCTGCTCTGCACTACAACAGCAATGGCATCAGAGACACAGCCAGAACAAAGGCAGGTGTGGAGAGATGTGCTGTACGCTATCCACGCTTTAAAAAAGGCGCATGGTCTGTGCGTCCGGTGAAAGATGAACTGACTTATGGTAAAAGAATTATAGATTGGTGGATATTCCATTTCTATAGAACTGCTTCTAACTTATATTAATATTACAGAATACGCTACAGCACTACTCAGCAGGCTGCAGGAGACCTACAACAAAACCCCTCAACTACTGAGCTCCTCTATCTGCAATGAGGGCTGCAGATCCAGGACCAGTGTCAGCCCTGTGTGACAGAGTGGAGAAGCATGAGGCTGTTGAGCAGTACATCAGCAGGTCACGGTTTCAAAACAGGTTCGACTTTAAATTAAATTGGTTGACCTAAGTGTTTACTGGGATAATTGACATGGAATTGAGTAAAATCTATAAATGACATTTTTTAACTATTCAGTTCCAATATCTGTCTGTCAAAGATGATTCGCCACAACCAAGATCAGGAATGACATCTTTTAATGTTTGTTTAATGTCATGGAATTTCAACATATTCTAACAAACTGTATTATGTACAAAAACAATACTTTCAGAGCCACGCTAGTCCAGACTAGGACACTGGAAGCCATTCTACCGTCCAGCTTCATCTGGGAAGGCTGCTCTGATGGCGTTCACCACACAAGACGGCAGAGGTTTGCGGATGTGTCGCCCAATGATGCCATGTGTCCACCGGATGATCTGCCTATAAGCTACATATCGATACTGTCTGCAAAAAGAAGTGAAAATGTCAGGAATGTATAATAAACCTATTCCAGCTGAATGTGTTGTTGTTCATTCACATGTGATGCCTCGTTGCAAAACGTAATGCTTATTGGAGGAAAATGTTTTTACTCATTGAACTGTAGATGAAGGGGTGCTGGCTCTAAACTGTATGGCTGTGCACCTTCAGAATTTAAAATAAGTGTTTTCTTGTTCATGATTTGGCGAATTCTGCTGCTCCTTCTTGTTATGTTCTTCCTGTGTGTATTTTCCATCTCCATTGGTTTTTCTTGCTTTAACACAGTATTACGATGCTCCTGTATATCCTGTAAATCCATGTTTACGCCAAAGGCTGTTTACAGTTGTGTTGTTACCGGCTTAAATCAGCGAATGAATGTCCCATGTGTTGCCCTCTGATTGCATCACGTCCGGTTTCGCGGTAGAGGAGCTATTTTTAGACGGAAACACTAGGAGAGCTCAGTTTGAGCAGTAATATCACCTTTTATGTTCATATATCTTCATTTTTTTCTGTTAAATTATGACTTTTAGACCTGTTACTATGTAAGGGCTTCAACATGTGTTTAATGTGGAAGTTGGCCTTTAACTTACCGCAGGAAAAACACTCCAAAACGCAGAGAATCAACTATTGGGAGCTCCATGGCCGACGTTACTTGAAGCCTATGGGAGTGTCCGAACTCTGTATCTGAAAGGCGCTGATCTCGCCGCACACAACACCAGCCTTGGGCGGTAGCTCTATCGCCCTTCGGGCTTCCAAATCGATGACGATGAATTCCCGTTCCTATACGTTTGAATTTCTTGTCAGTAATTGGCTGGCTGCTGCACTCAGGCTTGGGCGATCATTCTGTTGCCTCGCCTCCCTCCGCCGCTGTGGACACGTGACAGGAAGTATGTCAACGATTTGGCCGTGTATGTGTGAACATTATTAAACTACAATTAAATGCAGATTACACACAGCACTACAGTCCATATGGTGTATAGATCGTTTATTTTAAGTTTTATGTCTTTTTAAATATATTTTGGTATTCCTATCTTTTTCTTCCTTTTCCTGTGAGACTGGTGGGGCGGCGCCCTAGCGCCCCCTATGGACGAGCCGCCAGTGAAGACACATCTGGTGGTCGTGGAACAGATGTTAGTCTGTGTGAGAAGGGTCACATCACTGGCATGCATCAAGCAGAGAAAACATCTAAGGAGACTGCAGAAACGACTAAAACTGGGTTCAGAATTGTCCAACGCATTATTACAAACTGGTCTGATGAGTCCAGATGGACCCTGTTCCAGAGTGATGGGTGCATCAGGGTGAGAAGAGAGGCAGATGAAGTGATGCACCCATCATGCCTAGTGCCTACTGTACAAGCCTGTGGGGGCAGTGCTGTGATCTGGGGTTGCTGCAGTTGGTCAGGTCTAGGTTCAGCAACAGGATGTGCTCCAAGAATGAGGTCAGCTGACTACCTGAATCTACTGAATGACCAGGTTATTCCATCAATGGATGTGTTCTTCCCTGATGGCACGGCCATATTCCAAGATGACAAGGCCAGAGTCCAGACCTGAACCCCATTGAGAATCTTTGGGATGTGCTGGAGAAGGCTTTGTGCAGCGGTCAGACTCTACCATCATCAATGCAAGATCTTGGTGAAGCATTAATGCAACACTGATGGAAATAAATCTGGTGACATTGCAGAAGCTTATTGAAACAATGCCACAGTGAATGTGTGTCGTAATCAAAGCTGAAGGCGGTCCAATGAAATAGTTTGTGATCTTTTTTTAGTGGCGACTTATTTTTTTGGCCGGGCTGTGTATAACAAGCATTCTGAATTTGTTAATCAATGAATTTTTAGCTTTTAAGTAAACCTTGTGTTGGTCACATGAGGTTCTATAAAGAAAACAAAAACATAATAGCTGTGTTGTCTAAATAACCACTTAGAAGTGCTTTATGATGTACACCAGTGGTCTAAATTGTTTTTCAGACCAGAAACTAAATTAGCTATTCCACCTTGTGCTTTGGGAGTCGTGCCATGAAAACATCTTGCAAATGAGAAAATTAGGAGGGAAAGCTTGTGCTTAAGGGAACTGATTACAAATCTGCATACCTTCCTATTTGACAGTTTCAGAACGATAGAGAAATAAAGCCCAAACACTCTGAAAAATACTCCAAACACACCAAAGTAAGAGATAACTAAATGACTGTGCTGGAGCAATCAAACTGAGGTTACAGAGATGTGCCTCTCATCTGTTACTTGTGTTCAACTCAAATTTACATGCTAAAAGACTTTAAAGCAAAGCATCGCACAAAGCACATTTGAGTTTATTTAATTACCACCAGCCTAGCATGCAGAGTATGTTGTGCATCCTGCTTAATCTTGGAGGTGACTGGACTCTGCAGACAAATGCTGGGGACATGGAGCGCATCTTGCCATCTTCAGATGCATTCTTGAAATGAATTTGCATTTGCCTTTGAGACTGCCTCCACACCCCGTTATTATTCTCCTCATCATTAAGTGTTTATTTTGTTTGCAACAATCTCCCTCCTTGCAGGCCCCTGTCTTCAGCCCATCATTTCCCTCCTTCTCCTACACCTAAATGCTAATAACGACGCTGTGCTCAGAAAACAGTTTTTTTCCTCTCCAAAGGGAAATCAGCTGTGTGCCTGTTTGTCCTGCATGAGCTTCGTCCATGTATTACATGTTATGTTAACACTTCTTATTCCCATCTCCAATTACTCATTTCTGCTGCGGTGGTGGCCACGCTGGTGAAAGCGGGACACCTTATTAGCTTAAGCAACGGCAGCAAAACCTTGGGGGTGACATCAACTCCCACACTTTCTCATCAGAGTTTTAAGTGTCTAAAAATGCAAACAGTAAGCCAGACAGAGATAAAGGAAGTAATAACAAGGGCATTGAGGGGGAGGCAGTCATAACGGACCGATCCCTGCTTCCCCGAGCTTTTTGTGAAAGTGTTTTGTCATCTTGCACCTTCAGCTTTCTCTTCAGTCCAGAACAAACAAGCCAGCACTTTGAGTCTCGAAAAAGGAGGGCAAAAAATTATCTCCCACACAAGCTCTCTACTTTCATTCTGCTGCTCCCCATCTTTCACCTCCTTTATAAGTTTAACCTCCAGGAACCAGTTGAAGACTTCAGTCAAGCTGTAGCTTGGAGAAAAATGCTCCTCTGCAAAATTCTCTTATCTGCCTAAACAAGGTGCAAAGAGGTATAAATTGACAGAGTAGTTGCAGTAAAGTTTAAAACTCAAAGTTAACTTTTTGAAGCTGCATTTGGCTGATAAACAATATTGAATTATCCACAGCAGTGGACAAGTCATTGCACTCAAGTCATGTACCATATTCCTGCTTTCCACTTTGGGCAAAACTTAAAAGATAAGAGTGTCAACGTACTGTACAAAACAAAAAAAACACATTTAATGAAACAAACTCTATTTTCCTAATTTTCTATCAAACAATTCAGAGCTTTAGGCCACTTGTTCTAATACTTTTTATATTAGGTACTACCACCATTACGACAGACATGAAAAACAGTAGTAAAGTACCGGTATATTTTTCTGTGAGATAAATGAAGAAATTGGCAAAACCCCAGCCCTAAAGCTAGCATCACTACAGGTCTCGAGAAGAGGTTGTACTAAACATTTTTACTGTCACGGTAGGGCTGGGCGATATGGCCTAAAAATAAAATCCCCGATTTTATTTTTTTAATTCAATTTATGTTTTTTTCCAACCCCCCCCCCATTATTAAGAAAGGCAATTGAAGTTTTGTTCGTGTCGGAGAGTCTGGCATTTTTCATATTTGGCTGGATGCCTCTTTCAGGTGTTGGAATAGGTTTGTGGTGCTGCTGCCTTTGACTGTGATGGGATTTAGGCAAATGTTGCAGTGTGGGGCCTCTTGCTCCACATCTGTCGCAGCAAACCCATACCAGTCCAAACAGCAGATCATTTATTCCTTTCTCAAGCCTCTTTTATAAAACAACGCCGTCAATTTGCAGCAACGCCGATGCAGCATAAGGGAGTGTTAGGTCGTTTATAAGAGCTCAGACCGTGGCGGTAATGTGGCGCAATCATGTTCTTTTTATAAAAGATTACGCAATGGCGGTATAAAGGGGGTATGGAGGCGGTCTCTGCTGCGGACCGCTGTGTATCTTGGACATAACTTGCTTTTTATTGCGATCAAAGTCGCGCTAGTTAAGTTTTTTTTTGACAATCCGCTCCTGAAGGTGTCTGTCCTCCACAGTCCCCGTACAGCCACTGGTGATCTGAGCTCCAGCTCTAACGGAGAGAAGCTCCCGGTGCTCTGCATCGCTCCAGTTTATCATCTCAGCTGATTATGTTTACAAAAGTGAAACTTATGCCCGTGTTTACTTTCAGTTTCAATGTAGTTGCCGGCTGGAGCTCGGCAGTAACTCCCCACGTGATCATGACATCACCCTCTGTTGCACCAAAGCTTACGCATTCACAAGTCTGGCATTGTGCCAATTTTATTACCAAGCGTGGCAGCACGAATGCTGCATTAGGAACAAACTTCCCACTCTCACCGGTAGCGATGTTATCGCTTGCTGTTGTTTCATGTGTGCTATGACGTTGTCGCTTGCCATACTGCTATGTGAAACTAACGCTACGGAAGCCAAAAAGGCGTCATTACATAAAAACTTGAATTACTTATTTTTTAAATCGCCCGCAACAAAAAAACTCAAATTAATTCATTAAATCGATTTTTTTGCAAAGTCACGGACAACACAGATGCTTGGACCTAGAAATGATGACTGGTGTTTAGCGCCCTCTGGTTTCCTCCGGCATCGTGGGTTTCCAGTTCTGGCAGAAGCGTCTCAGGGAAGATACCCGAGGGGAGGGGTGAGTTTTCCATGACCGTGTTTGTGTTCAAAACCTAGCTTGTTTGCAGAATCGCTATAACGGCTTTAAGGTAACGGATATAAAATAATGGTTTTACAATCGCTGACCCAAATCAATATCAGATCAGAACAGACTGGACTGAATCCTGATAATCAAGTCTAAATCGAGTTCAGATGCTGTACGCTGTCATTGTGGCAATGCACGTCATCTTTTTTTTCCTCTCTCCTGCATCGGGCTGATGGGGCTTAACGAGCGCCTCGCAGCAGCAATGCACATCCTTTGCACATTTGCAGAGAATGAGTCCCCTTGCGCACAATGGGCCCCCATGGATTGCGGGGCCTTGCGTACAGCGTATGTTTAATGTGTAGGGGGGAACTTAAAGGTTTCTTTTCTTTAATTCAAGTACTCAGAAACTAAACTGAAAGGTGGATGGATGTCAGACTTTGCAGCTTTGCTCTTCTTACACACAGCATGGACAGTCAGCAGAGTCCCCTGATTAGACATTTAGGGGAACTTTTTATCAGAAAATTGATGTCAGTCTTACATAAGTGGAAAGCTGAAATCCACACACACATGAATTGGGAGATGTGCTATGATGCCATGAATGTGCTATCAGTTTGACCCCTCATTTACCTCGACTGTGGCCAGATGTGGACCGGAATCCAGAAAGTTGCTCACAAGAACAACTACGTGTATAGCATCTGTGTCCCCTGCTCCCCCTCTTCTGCCTCCCCTCCTCCATCTTCTTTTGGGTCCTGCCCCTGCACTGGATGATGCACTGAATCAGATGAACTTGATGAATCCTGGAAGAGAAATACAATGAATAAAACTTTGTGGTCATCATTTGAAGGTCAAAGGCATTTTCTTAGTCTTTCCAACAGCACATTTCTAAAATGAAAAAAAAAAAGAAAAACAGTAAATAGATTTTGGCCATTATATCAATAATAATCCTATTTTATAATTATATTGCACTTTAAGCGGCACCGAGGTGCACTCTGCTCTTGTTTAGCTCTTCATCAGCTTTTTTCTTGGCTGCAGCGCTTTCAAATATATTTTTACGTTTTCAAGACAGGGTGTCTGGGCTCTCCGTTAGAGATAGGGTGAGAAGCTTGATCATCCAGGAGGGGCTCGGAGCAGACCCGCTGCTCCTCCACATCGAGAGGAGCCAGTTGAGGTGGCTCGGGCATCTGGTCAGGATGCTTCCTGGACGCCTCCCTAGTGAAGTTTTCCGAGCACGTCCAACCGGGAGGAGACCCAAAGGAAGACTCAGGACATGCTGGAGGGGCTATGTCTCTCGGCTGGCCAGGGAACGCCTTGGGATTCCCCCGGAGGAGCTGTCCCAAGTGGCTGGGGAGAGGGAAGTCTGGGCCTTTCTGCTTAGGCTGCTGCCCTTGACCCGACCTCAGATAAGCGGACGATAATGGATGGATGGGTTTTCAAGACATTGGCAACTTTTCTGCCATAATATCTCGAGTAACATAACCACATCATGCTAGCTAATGTAGCTTGTGCAGCTCTGCCTTTGCTTCTTGTTCATCTGCTCCAAGCTGAGAACGTGTGACACAAAGACGGTTATGTGCAGACGGGGGTGGAGTGGTCAGAGGGCATTTTGATGGATGGATTATGAGCCAATAAAAAAGGTCGAGGACCAGCACTGGGTTGGATCAGGTGTTTCCAGGATTGCAAGTTTCACAGGTGATTAAAATTACTGATTTTTTGACACAACATTTATTTAATAGGTTGTCATCGATATGTATTTCAAGAAATATGACAAAGAATGTTACCAAAAATAAAATCTTTTTAACGCTGTTATATTTTCATCACTGTGTCCAACCCCATTCCCCCAAGTACCACAGAATCTGTTGGCCTCAGAAAATAAAACAACAATGGATGTAACAGATACTGTCAAACAACCATAAAAACAATGTTTTCTTGTGTTTTCAACCTGTTGTTGGCACCTTTTCTGCCATGATTCCTAACTATTTAGTATGCTAGCTAATATAGTGAGGTGTTTTATGATGAAAAGTGAGAAAGTTTTGTAGCTTAGAAATCTAGACAGACAGCAGCCGAAGCTAAATGATTTTGCTCTGCATGTCGGTCTAGCCACGCTTCATAGGACCCTCAGCAGGTCTACCATTGGCCTGAGCAGCATTGTGTTATGTTAATCACAGCGCTCTACGGTTTGGTGGCCGTAATGATGCGATGGAGCAGAACAACTAAGATGGCGACGGCTCATTTGAAATGGCTTTGGCATCAACTTTGGACTATTTAGACTTGGGCTTTTCTTTGAGTCAACAGCAGACATTAAGTCCTTTATTTAGAAAATGGAGGTTTTTGCGTCTTCTTCAACGGCGTATGACGGGCTGCCCCGTTGATTGACATTTGTAGCGGTGAGTATGTCACGTTATTCGATGTTCAATTGCATCCAGAGACGGTTTGAAATACAGCAATAGTCTCCGCCCCATGACCAAGCTCTGTCTATTGGTCTTGGCCAGACTATATATTCAGTGTTTGCGAAAACACGTCGGACAGTCGGACATTACCGACGTGATTTAATATTGTCCGACGAAAAACTTTAAAACGTCGGACATTATGACCGACGCCGTGCGTCTACTCTGAACGTGCCAAATTAAAATAAACTTCCTGAAAACCACAAATTGCAGACTGTTTGTTGGCTTCCCCCTCAAAAGATCCAGTTTCTGCATATATTAAATTATTTATTTGGACTCAGCTTAGCGGGTCTTCTTTTGGGCAGAGAGGATGGAGAGCGACCGAGCGCTGATTACTGATGCGCTCCGACGGGCAGCTGCGTTCTGCACACGGCCACAGTAACATTCTCAAAGTGGTGCCACCAAAAAAAACATAATTAACACACGATCGTTCACGTTTGCTCATACTTTCTGTCTTTCATTTGTGTCTGACGCGCTCCGCTGCTGCAGGGATCATCTCCCGTGCTTCGGGGTCACCTCACTGGCGCGGCCGCGCAGCGCACATTCCGCTATTTTTGCGGTCGAGGCTGAGGCATCTTTTTGATCGGCTAATTTCAAAAGTAACTTGTGAGTTGAAAAGTAAGAAGCCAGGCAGCAGTTTTTCTGGAGGATTGACAGGAGATGCAGCTAAAAGACAAACAGGACAGGAAAATAGTCGCACAAAAAACAAAACAGTGTTTGAAAAGGAAAATGTAGGTAGATACATCCACTACACGTTTGTAATTTTATATTATTAATTTATAAGCATGTAATATTTATTTATTTGATACAATTCAGATCACTTTCAAAACTCAGTCCCACACCTAGGGCCGATTCTAGGCATTTCGGGGACCACGGCACAGTGCCCCCC
>SSNS01000109.1:399479-432459 GCA_006937985.1 Aphyosemion australe | reverse complement strand
AAAAGATCATTTCTTTATATTGTGATATTTGTGCTGACCTAAAACATCAGACAGGGTGACATTTTGTCCTTAACAGCAGTTTATTAGAGTAGTTTAACAAACAGCTGAGATAAACCCGCATCTCCAACTTCCAGTTTCACCTCAACCAGCCACAGCGTCTCTTAAAGGAACAGTAACATCAGGCTACAGCATCAGTCACAAAAAGCCCTTATGGATCATTACAAAATTTAGAAATATTTTCATATATAATATGTTGTTTCTGGTGTTTCATAATAATTTATAATAATTATGATCTCTAATAATTTCCTGATAAATTCTGTTAATCCTCATTTTATGAATTTGGCAGAAAATCACATTGATGGTTCTTTTTTCAAATTATGTCAACAGATTATTGTCACAATAAAAATATGTATAATATGTAAAGGTCAGAGGTCACTACATTACCCACTGTTAAATAGATACAAATCTGAAGCCCGCGAGGACATTGTCCTACGTGGTTCAAAAATGTCCTGCGTGAGACGCTCTCACGTCTGCCAGTTTGGCAGGCGTGGCTGAAAAGTTTTCGCAAACACTGTATATTCACATATGGTTTGCCAGACTAGTAGTTTTTAGCTTTCGTGGTTTATTCTTAATCAGCAGGTTCACTGAGAAAACACTTTTACTTATTATTTTTGAAAATGTTCAGTCACTCTGAGTTTAACATGCAGGCTCAATGTGAAAATAGTCTTCTACCCCTATTTCCTGCAATAGCTTCTGATGGGATTTTCTGCACTGAGAGTTTTTTCAGTCCATTTTCTGACACATCTACTTAACATTCATGGACTCGCCCAGCTTGACTCACGACGGGGAAGGCTGTTGTTGGTTTAGTGTCCAGAAAACAGCAGAGAACGTCTTGGCTAGTAGAAGCTAACCATTAGCATTAGCAACTCCACAACACGGCAGAACTCTTTCAGGTTTGTGTTATTGGAAGAGATAAAACATCAACGTTGCATAGCAAACGGAGTCAGTGGTAGAGACGCGCGCGTTGCTGTTAGCCAATCAAGAGGCGAGATGTCCAAATATCAGAAAATAATAGTTTGAATCCTGGCTTCTTTGGCCACTTTCTCCTCCAGCTGACTTCTACGTCCTCAAACAGGTGAACCAGAGCCCCCCCCAGAGAACAACTTAAAAAGCATTTATTCCTTCTGCAAATGTATCAAAAATATGAGCTAAGTTGACCTTTAACTTCAGTTAGAGCTGCACAGTGCCACCAACAATCTGGGGAAACATGAAAAACAGGTCAAAACATCAAGAACCTGACCAAACCACCTCAGACTCGGCTCTCCTCTCTCCCAGCTTGTGACACACACGTGTTAGACACATCTTTGCCAGCTGACAGGAATAGTTCACAGACAACAGGTCTATCACTTAAAAGTTTGACGGTTTTAAAAAATCTGGGATCAATGTATGGGGATAAAAAAGTCTCAATAGATTTATGTGTGCGTAAAAATATTTGTGTGTGCGCAACTTAAGATATGTGTGTAACTAAAGATTTGTGTGTGTGTGTGTATCTAGATCTGTGTGTGTGTATGTATGTAGCTATATCTATGCACACAGCAAATTTAAAAGTGTTAATTTTTGGGTGTTGGTCCAATTTAACACTAAGAATAGTTAATTTAAAGGAGCAGGAGGCAGGATTTGTCCAAAAACAAGAAATAAATAGGATACATGTTAATTCTTGTGAAGCTAATGGGTGATGAAGCATTTTAAACTACAAAGAATGATGAAATCCATTTATCATTCCATTTTGTTAACTAGGCTGTGTGCTGCAAAATGCGATGCAGTTCGGTCCCGAATTTCCCGCACTGTTTTACGGATGTGACACTTCAAGCGCGTTCTCGACAAGCTTCAAAACCGGAAGAAGAAGAAGAAGAAGAGGAAAAAGCTGGCTAGGTGGCGGTAATGAGTTGTTTGCTAGCCGCGTTAAAACCTCAGAAGAAGAGGACGAACTCTGGAAATGGATTCTACAACCAGCAAAAGACCAAGCGCAACTCAAAGCCCACTAAAGAGTGGCACAAAGAAGAAGGTTTTATCAGCGGCATCTCGAGAGTCAAAAAGAAAGTATGATAAAAGCCGGACAGGGACCCGAATATGTATTGGATACGCTATTGAAGAATGGAGACTGCTTCAACTTGATCTGGGACTGAAAAAGGATGCGGACATGGCTCATTTTCTAGTGACCAGGTAAGGAATAATCGGTAAACATATCAGAGCGGGGTCTCCACAATTTAAACTAAGAAAATAAAATCTATGGATTTAGATAATACAAGTTTAGGTAATCTAACAAATCTTTGTGCAGATGAACAAAAAACAAGAAGCCAACGGTGCGTAGCATATAGCTTCCTGATCCATTTGAAATAGCTAAATGCAACTAAGGAGTAATCGGATCACTTCTGCGTTTTGTGGACGAGACACCACTTGTCTTTTGAGATAAATGGATGCTCCGTTTATTCTGACGAGAAACGTAAACAGAGCTTGATTTGATGATATGATCTCACCGATGAGTCGGAGATAGCTATAGTGCGGTAGCCGGAGAGAGCTAGCGTGCGGTAGCATTGCAGCTGTGATAATGCGTCAGTTTCTGTGTACCACTGAAGAGAACGGACATTTTCCAAACCGAAGATGAATCATTAGAAAAATGTCATATTTGACCTACAGTCCAACCTCTAAGCAGGACTGTTACTTACTTCGTCACTAGACATGGTGCCTTGTTTTGATAATATCGAGCCGCACTCTGGCCGTACATCACTGTGAAACTTTTTTTTTTCATAGTGAAGAGTTCATGCGCGCTCTCGTGCCGGGCTGCAGTTACTCAGCGCCGAGCGCGTCGCTAATGAGTTTCTTTTCATCATCCTGCCTCCTGCTCCTTTAACACAAAAAATGGTTCATTTAACACGAAAAGAGTTACATAGTTGATATGTAACACTGACATGAGAGTTAAACCCAAGTGTTAAAAAGGAAAGTCTCCTAATCAACCTAGGAGTCATTTTGGACAAAATAACTCCTGAAAAGCTAACTCTGAACTCCCACAGTGGCTTTAACACCTGCAGAGTTAATTCACAGACTCCACCCATTTATTCTAAAAGTTGGACTGGTAGTGAATGATTGGCTGCAGAGAGCTGCAGTGGGCGAGGTGCATTGTGGGAGTCATGTTTTTAGGTAATTTGTTCTATTTTGGGGTGTTTATGCATGTTTATTTGGGGGGGAGTTGTGTTGTTCTTAGTTACTACTTTGTTCACTGTTGCAAATGTGGTGTTACTTGTTGTGTCATGTTGGCACCATAAGTGAGGAGGCTGGTCACAGGAATGGGACTGCTGTGCCGTTCCACTGTCACAGTAAAGAAGTGGAGCATGGTTCACACTAAATGCTCAGGACTCTGCTCCTTGTGTTCCTCTCACTGGCTGTCCACAGTCATGAGGGGTACAGAGCATGAGTTAGCTGGTGTTTTTCAGTGTGACT
Organism: Aphyosemion australe; assembly: GCA_006937985.1. NCBI lineage: Eukaryota > Metazoa > Chordata > Actinopteri > Cyprinodontiformes > Nothobranchiidae > Aphyosemion > Aphyosemion australe. The sequence goes on along the minus strand of SSNS01000109.1, from coordinate 428,961 downwards.
GTTACACAACAACATGCTCAAATTAACACTGTCAGAGTTGATTTCAACACTTTTAAAGTGTCTATATGGGTCCACACCAGTAGGAGTTAATTTAACTCTTTTTGGAGAGTTAATACTTTAACTCTGATTTAGTGTCAAAAACCAACTCTTCTGGAGTTAAAAATGTAACTCCAGTGTTAAGAGTTACTATATTAACTCTAATACCGGTGTTAAGTTGTCTCCAAAAAGAGTTAAATTAACTCTTTCTCAGTGTTCAAATATTTACCAAATTAAAAGTGCAACTGTAGTGTCACAACCAAACCAACCAATAACTTAAAATGCAAACCAATAGAAAAAAACAAAAGTTTGCATCAATGAGATTGCACAGTAGCCAGGCACATTTCAATAAGTAAAATGAATAGAGAACTTCAAGTATCAATAAAGTGCAACATGGCTTATATTATTCAAGAGTAACATTTGTCACTCCTCTGAACAACAGCACAGTAATTACAAGTTTCGAGCAAGAAAAATCAGGCGGTCAACGGCATCAGGTTTTAGTGCTGTCCTGTGGTACGTAACAATGTTCCCACCAGTGCTAAATACTCTTTCTGATGGTGTACTGGTGGCAGGTATGCACAAATATCGCTGTCCTAATTCAGCAATGCGAGGGAAGTTAGTCTCTCTGGATTTCCACCATGCCAGGGGGTCGGTGTTGCTGTCCACCTCTTTAGTCTGCAGGTATGTTCTCAGTTCCATCTTGATGCTCTCCTCCTCTGACACTGTGTCACTGGACCCCACGCTGCTCTTGCTTTGTCTCTTAAAAAAACTAGACAAGGACCTTTTCCTCTTCTCCTCTGGAGGAGACACAGGGCCTGCTGCTGCACCTGCTGCTGCCGACACATCAGTGGTCACTTCACTTCAGACTGGATTGATTTTATTTCTCCAACTGCTTTTGTTTGGATATATTCCACCTTTTCATTGTTTACGTACCTGGTTCTGAATCGTGGATCCAGGAGAGAAGCCATATCAAGTAAGTCGTCTGTATCTGGATCTGCATACTTCTCATTCAAGTATGCCAAGATGTTTTCCTTTACATCATTGGTGAGCTGAGTGTCATTCTTCTCTTCTGTGAGAATGCTTGTGTTAAACAGGTGGAGTACGGGCTTCAAGTAGGAGACACTAACATAGGCTTCTCTAGACAGGGCATCAGTAAAATCTTGTAGTGGGCTCAACACTTTGTTTAGTGATTCGAGGACCTCAACATCCTGCCAGGTCAGCACCAAATGCCTGGACTTTCTGTCAGCTCTCAGGACTTCAGCAATGGCTTTCTCCTGTTCAAGAATCCTCTCTATCATTTTCTGACGTGACCCCCACCTGATAGGTATCTCTGTCGTTAGTGCATGGTTAGGAAGGCCCATTTCATTCTGAGCAATGGCCAAGTCCTTTTTTCCCAGGAATACGAGAAAGCAGAGACAATCTTCTTGCACACACCAACTGCTCGTTTGATTCGTTCATCGTCTGTTGTTGCAACCCTCTGTAAAGAAAAAAAATATTTTCATGAGTAATAATCCAAATGTTAATTGCAGTTGCAATTAACATTTAAGTGTTCATTCAAATGAAAGNCTTCATATCGATGTCAAAGCGCTCATAAACTATATATTTTCTATTGTCAAATGCGGCTTGTAAGTATGACCCTACCCAGAAGCCTTTGCGTGGTGACGTCATCTGTAGAACACCCTATTTAGAAATGGGTCTGTAATTTTTAGGCTGAGAGGAGTCCAAACTGGGTTTTTTAGGAATAGGCTCAACAACAGCATATTTGAAAACAGAAGGTACAGAGCCAGATTGGAGAGATAGGTTAATAAAATCCACAATGCTTTAGCCAATTTGGCCAAAGACCTTTAAACACTCAAGTTCAACATAACATCCAGTCACCATTTAGCACATCAAATCAATCTGACAGACAGGGCTATATTTGTCACCTGACTAATCACAGTGTTACACGGTTGAATATCAGCATACAGTTGTATGGCACAAGGGTTATCCTTCCACCATGGATGTTTTATAGAATTAGGCACAGGACAATTAGAGACAGCTCACATGTAATTGCTTCTGTACATGCCACTGCTCTGAGAGAAGGCTGTCCTCACGATGAAATTAAAAGTACTTGTATCAATGTAGTACTACACAATTACTAGTACTTTAATTTGTTTTTACAGAAATTAAATGGTAAACTTTGTGTTAATGTTGTTTTTCACTATCAAACGTGAAACACCATCCTAGACATTTTATAATATAAATGGAAGCTGTAACATATTATTATTTTTTTGCAGCATTATGGAAATTTGTTTTTGTTGTGTTGTTCATAAGGAATAATAGTTTAGACTTGGACAAAAATCCACTAAAAAGAGTTACAATGATTTATAATATAGCAGTTGAAAATTAAACCCTACTTTTGAATTTTGGTTTAAAATAATAAATATAATTTTTGTTTAAGGTATTTTTGTTATTGTTGCTGTAAATCTGTCCTGTTCTGTTCAGACTTTGATTTAGAATGGTGGATTTTAGTGCCTTGCTATTTCACATCAGATTTACTGTGACAAGAGTCTTACATGATCCTCCTAGTATGGCATCCAGAAAAAAGCTATCCATTCAAATACTCTACTGAAAATGTGAGATTCTTAAATGTATCAAAGAATAGAATAGACTTTATTAATCCCACAGTGGGGAATTTCACTCATTTACAGCAGCCCGTATACTTAGAGAAAAAAAGAAGAAAAACAATAACAAAGTACCGTTAAACACACATGAGCAGTAAGCTGTTACTGTAACATTCAAACCACCAAATACAACAAATAAAAATAGAAAACTGGGTTTCCAAGAATACGCAGCATAAGGGACACAGACATACACTGCTCACAAAAATTAAAGGAACACTTTTTATTGGGCCTGGCATGAAATCAATGAAACCTGTCTGATAATTTTCTGGTTGATTAAGCAGCTGAGGGCATTGTTAATCACTTTCAGCTGTATTGGTGTTCATGGACTTAACGACAGGTGCACTAAAGTGGCAACAATTACAAAACCCTCAAAACAGGACTGGTTTAACATGTGGAGGTCATTTCAAGTTTCTCCTCTTGATCTTTTTTGGCTGGTTTTCCACTCGTGCTAGTTTTGGCTTGAGTAATTATCTCTACTGGCAGCATGAGGCGATTCCTTAACCCTACAGTAGTTGCACAGGTTGTCCAACTTCTCCAGGATGGCACATCCACACGTGCTGCAGCAAGAAGGTTTAATGTGTCTCCCAGCACAATCTCCAGAACATGGAGGAGATTTCAGGAGACTGGCGGTTATTCTCGGAGAGCCGGACAGGGCCGTAGAAGGTCCACAACCCATCAGCAGGACTGATACCTGCTCCTTTGTGCAAGGCGGAACAGGCTGAGCACTGCTCGTGCCCTACAGAATGACCTCCAGAGGACCACTGGTGTGAATGTCTCTACCCAAACAATCAGGAACAGACTTCATGAAGATGGCCTGAGGGCCCGACGTCCTGTAGTGGGCCCTGTGTTCACTGCCCAGCACCGTAGAACTCCACTGGCATTTGCTCAAGAACACCAGAATTGGCAAGTCCGCCACTGGCGCCCTGTACTTTTTACAGACGAGAGCAGGTTCACCCTGAGCACCTGTGATAGACGTGAAAGAGTCTGGAGAAGACAAGGAGAACGTTATGCTGCCTGCAACGTCGTTCAACATGACAGGTTTGGTGGTGGGTCAGTGATGGTCTGGGGAGGCGTATCCATGGAGGGACGCACAGACCTCTACTGCCTAGGAAATGGTGCTCTGACTGCCATAAGGTATCCAGATGAAATCCTTGAACCCTTTGTCAGACCCTACGCTGATGCAGTAGGTCCTGGTTTTCTCCTAATGCACGACAATGCCCGGCCTCATGTGGCAAGAGTATGCAGGCAGTACCTGGAGGATGAAGGAATTGAAACAATTGAATGGCCTTCACGATCCCCTGACTTAAACCCAATAGAACATCTGTGGGACATTATGTTTCGGTCCATTAGGCGGCGCCAGGTTGCTCCTCAGACTGTACAAGAGCTCAGGGATGCCCTCACACAGATCTGGGAGGAAATGCCACAAGACACCATCCGTTGTCTCATTAGGAGCATGCCCCGACGTTGTCAAGCATGCACACAAGCTCGTGGGGGCCACACAAGATACTGAAAAGCATTTTGAGTTGCAGAAATTAAGTTTTTGAAATAATGGACTAGCCTGCCACATCTTCATTTCACTCTGATTTTAGGGTGTCTACACAATTGAGCCCTCTGTAGGCTGAAAACTTTTATTTCCATTAAAAGACTTGGCATCCTTTTGTTCCTAAGACATTGCCCTGTCGTTATTTGTATAGATATCCAACTTCATATTGAGATCTGATGTATCTAATGTGTTTCTTTAAAGTGTTCCTTTAATTTTTGTGAGCAGTGTATNGCACTGTTTTACGGATGTGACACTTCAAGCGCGTTCTCGACAAGCTTCAAAACCGGAAGAAGAAGAAGAAGAAGAGGAAAAAGCTGGCTAGGTGGCGGTAATGAGTTGTTTGCTAGCCGCGTTAAAACCTCAGAAGAAGAGGACGAACTCTGGAAATGGATTCTACAACCAGCAAAAGACCAAGCGCAACTCAAAGCCCACTAAAGAGTGGCACAAAGAAGAAGGTTTTATCAGCGGCATCTCGAGAGTCAAAAAGAAAGTATGATAAAAGCCGGACAGGGACCCGAATATGTATTGGATACGCTATTGAAGAATGGAGACTGCTTCAACTTGATCTGGGACTGAAAAAGGATGCGGACATGGCTCATTTTCTAGTGACCAGGTAAGGAATAATCGGTAAACATATCAGAGCGGGGTCTCCACAATTTAAACTAAGAAAATAAAATCTATGGATTTAGATAATACAAGTTTAGGTAATCTAACAAATCTTTGTGCAGATGAACAAAAAACAAGAAGCCAACGGTGCGTAGCATATAGCTTCCTGATCCATTTGAAATAGCTAAATGCAACTAAGGAGTAATCGGATCACTTCTGCGTTTTGTGGACGAGACACCACTTGTCTTTTGAGATAAATGGATGCTCCGTTTATTCTGACGAGAAACGTAAACAGAGCTTGATTTGATGATATGATCTCACCGATGAGTCGGAGATAGCTATAGTGCGGTAGCCGGAGAGAGCTAGCGTGCGGTAGCATTGCAGCTGTGATAATGCGTCAGTTTCTGTGTACCACTGAAGAGAACGGACATTTTCCAAACCGAAGATGAATCATTAGAAAAATGTCATATTTGACCTACAGTCCAACCTCTAAGCAGGACTGTTACTTACTTCGTCACTAGACATGGTGCCTTGTTTTGATAATATCGAGCCGCACTCTGGCCGTACATCACTGTGAAACTTTTTTTTTTCATAGTGAAGAGTTCATGCGCGCTCTCGTGCCGGGCTGCAGTTACTCAGCGCCGAGCGCGTCGCTAATGAGTTTCTTTTCATCATCCTGCCTCCTGCTCCTTTAACACAAAAAATGGTTCATTTAACACGAAAAGAGTTACATAGTTGATATGTAACACTGACATGAGAGTTAAACCCAAGTGTTAAAAAGGAAAGTCTCCTAATCAACCTAGGAGTCATTTTGGACAAAATAACTCCTGAAAAGCTAACTCTGAACTCCCACAGTGGCTTTAACACCTGCAGAGTTAATTCACAGACTCCACCCATTTATTCTAAAAGTTGGACTGGTAGTGAATGATTGGCTGCAGAGAGCTGCAGTGGGCGAGGTGCATTGTGGGAGTCATGTTTTTAGGTAATTTGTTCTATTTTGGGGTGTTTATGCATGTTTATTTGGGGGGGAGTTGTGTTGTTCTTAGTTACTACTTTGTTCACTGTTGCAAATGTGGTGTTACTTGTTGTGTCATGTTGGCACCATAAGTGAGGAGGCTGGTCACAGGAATGGGACTGCTGTGCCGTTCCACTGTCACAGTAAAGAAGTGGAGCATGGTTCACACTAAATGCTCAGGACTCTGCTCCTTGTGTTCCTCTCACTGGCTGTCCACAGTCATGAGGGGTACAGAGCATGAGTTAGCTGGTGTTTTTCAGTGTGACTGTTACACAACAACATGCTCAAATTAACACTGTCAGAGTTGATTTCAACACTTTTAAAGTGTCTATATGGGTCCACACCAGTAGGAGTTAATTTAACTCTTTTTGGAGAGTTAATACTTTAACTCTGATTTAGTGTCAAAAACCAACTCTTCTGGAGTTAAAAATGTAACTCCAGTGTTAAGAGTTACTATATTAACTCTAATACCGGTGTTAAGTTGTCTCCAAAAAGAGTTAAATTAACTCTTTCTCAGTGTTCAAATATTTACCAAATTAAAAGTGCAACTGTAGTGTCACAACCAAACCAACCAATAACTTAAAATGCAAACCAATAGAAAAAAACAAAAGTTTGCATCAATGAGATTGCACAGTAGCCAGGCACATTTCAATAAGTAAAATGAATAGAGAACTTCAAGTATCAATAAAGTGCAACATGGCTTATATTATTCAAGAGTAACATTTGTCACTCCTCTGAACAACAGCACAGTAATTACAAGTTTCGAGCAAGAAAAATCAGGCGGTCAACGGCATCAGGTTTTAGTGCTGTCCTGTGGTACGTAACAATGTTCCCACCAGTGCTAAATACTCTTTCTGATGGTGTACTGGTGGCAGGTATGCACAAATATCGCTGTCCTAATTCAGCAATGCGAGGGAAGTTAGTCTCTCTGGATTTCCACCATGCCAGGGGGTCGGTGTTGCTGTCCACCTCTTTAGTCTGCAGGTATGTTCTCAGTTCCATCTTGATGCTCTCCTCCTCTGACACTGTGTCACTGGACCCCACGCTGCTCTTGCTTTGTCTCTTAAAAAAACTAGACAAGGACCTTTTCCTCTTCTCCTCTGGAGGAGACACAGGGCCTGCTGCTGCACCTGCTGCTGCCGACACATCAGTGGTCACTTCACTTCAGACTGGATTGATTTTATTTCTCCAACTGCTTTTGTTTGGATATATTCCACCTTTTCATTGTTTACGTACCTGGTTCTGAATCGTGGATCCAGGAGAGAAGCCATATCAAGTAAGTCGTCTGTATCTGGATCTGCATACTTCTCATTCAAGTATGCCAAGATGTTTTCCTTTACATCATTGGTGAGCTGAGTGTCATTCTTCTCTTCTGTGAGAATGCTTGTGTTAAACAGGTGGAGTACGGGCTTCAAGTAGGAGACACTAACATAGGCTTCTCTAGACAGGGCATCAGTAAAATCTTGTAGTGGGCTCAACACTTTGTTTAGTGATTCGAGGACCTCAACATCCTGCCAGGTCAGCACCAAATGCCTGGACTTTCTGTCAGCTCTCAGGACTTCAGCAATGGCTTTCTCCTGTTCAAGAATCCTCTCTATCATTTTCTGACGTGACCCCCACCTGATAGGTATCTCTGTCGTTAGTGCATGGTTAGGAAGGCCCATTTCATTCTGAGCAATGGCCAAGTCCTTTTTTCCCAGGAATACGAGAAAGCAGAGACAATCTTCTTGCACACACCAACTGCTCGTTTGATTCGTTCATCGTCTGTTGTTGCAACCCTCTGTAAAGAAAAAAAATATTTTCATGAGTAATAATCCAAATGTTAATTGCAGTTGCAATTAACATTTAAGTGTTCATTCAAATGAAAGGTTAAAAAATGATTTAAAAAAATAACAATAATTCCCATGTCTAAGTACAAGATACAAAATAATGAAACTCAGACAGTAAATAAAATAAGAACTTATTACTGATATTCATATTTCTACTACTTATAATAGTATTAATAATGACAATACAATTATTATTATTATTATTACAAATGACTAGTATTATGTACAATGTTACATTTTTAATAAATCATTACATACCTATGGCTGTGTGAAGTCTGTGCCCAAAGCATCGGAGCCTTATCCAGTTGTTGAGCTGAACTGCCTTTTTGATGTTGGCTCTACTGTCTGTTGTGATGGCGACCAACTTCTTTTCCTCAAGATTCCAGACCTGGAGAGCCTCAAGCAAGCCCTCTGCAATGTTTTCGGCTGTGTGATCTTCAGGAAAAAAACTGCTTTGCAAACAATAGCTTTGTAGCTCCCAGTCATCATTAATGAAATGAATGGTCAGGCTCAGGTATAGCTCCATTGTTCGGCTGGACTACAGATCTGCTGTTGTAGTGAGTGACGGTAGCCAGCTTGGTCTGCAATTTTGCTCTGTGTACCGCGTACATGGCGGGTATGGCTGTTTTGCTGAAATGTTTACGCTCTGGCAGGACATATCTGGGATCCAAAGTTTTCACCATAGTCTTAAAGCCGTCTTTCTCCACGGTATTTATAGGAACCATATCCTTGACGAGGTGGAACGTTATTGCGTTGGTTATCTCGACCCACTGCTTGCTTTTTTTCGTAGGCAATCCCTTTAGCGAACGCGTCTTTAATGGATGTCTGACTCTGACTGCTACTAGCCGTTTTAGCCGTGGAGGTGGAGGGTGCAGATCTAAGCTTGATACATTCTTGGTATTCCAAGACGTGTTTTCGGCTAAGGTGGTGAAGCAAGTTGCTGGTATTACCCCCGCCGACTACCACCGTTGCTCGACAGCATTTGCATATTAAAGTTGTTTGCTCCACGTCCGACCTTTTAAACCCGAAAAACCTCCAAACAACAGACGTGGCTCCTCTTTTTGGAATAAGTTCCTCTGGGTTTGTAATTTCTATTTCGCCGTGACAACTCCCACCAGCCGCCATTCTTGGTTCAAAAGTTTACATTTCACTCACACTGTGGTGTTTGTGTGTAGCAGTGAAATGAGTCCCCACTGAAACACGTTCCCACTGCTAACGTTCTGGACGTAGTTTAGGCTTTTCACCGGTATAGCGGTATGTCAAAAATTCATATCACAACCAAAATAAACACCGGTTTTCGGTATGAACCGGTATACCGCCCAAGCCTAGTTGAAATCAACTCTGACGGTGTTAATTTGAGCATGCTGAATTTGCTGTGCATGTGGAACTCTTGATTTGTAACTTGTGTTTACATTTTTGTGTGTAACTTAAAAATAAGAAAAAGAAAAAAGAAAAGAATAATTAAAAACAAGAAAACTTCAGCTCCTTCACATACATATCATTAAATACAAATACACAAATCAACTGGTACACACCGACAAAATTACATTACACACAGATCAGTTTACAAGTACAAAAATCCTTTTGAGACTCTTCTCTCACCTGACTGATTTGTGCGTGCATGGTGCATTTGAATTCTGCGTGAAAGCTGGGAAATATGAATTTTTTTGGAGTTAGTCTAAACTTGTGTTGAAGGGGCAAATGTGTTTTCTGTGGAAAAATAGAATATCTCATGATCATAGTTATAAAAGATAAACCTAAATTTAATTTTTAATAATCTAAAATAGTTTATATAGACATAAATGTGTTTGAGAGCCATAAAATTGTAGTCAAATGGTTATAAGAAATGACCACTAGATGGCAGAGTGGTTCTGACTGAGAAAAACAGGCTTCAAACCGGGAGAAAGCACGAGAAGATGGCATGGCTTCCTGGTGATCTTTCCTTTGAAGTAAGTAAAAATTAAACCTGCACTCTTTGCAGTCCGGTAATAATGAGACAGCTATTGTAGACCATTTCGGACGTTGTTTGATGTGCATGTTAATAGAGTTGTGTAATGAAGTTGCTAAATGATTTAAAACCATTTTTAATAGGTGGATTTTAAAGAGGCTGGAAGCTAACCTAGCAAAACCACAATGCTAAGCAGCTTTTATGCCCTTGATATAATCTGAACAAATTCAAATGTAAGTCTGGCAGTGGAACTAAATCATTCTATTCATTTTACAGAGCACAAACACTATTCTCTATTTATGTCTGTTTTCAACAGCTTGAAATGGCTAAAGTATAGCTTAGCTCACAGACGTTAGTGCCTGCTAACACAGAAATGAGGACAGTGTATCAATCTGCCAGACCTATACAACGTCCAAAATGGTCTACAATAATAGCTGTCATACCTTCAAGGAAATACCTCGTCTACTTTTAAGACTAGGCTCAAAACTTTTATATTTGATAGGGCTTATGGTAAAACTCTGTTAGCCCAAGTTTAGACGAGTGGGGAGCAGAGGGAGGTGGAGTGTACAGCGGGGACTACAGTTGGTAAAGACTTTTCTCCCTGGCCCTGCCTCCCACATGCCTCCATCTAAAATGCTAGCTTATCCTGAGTTATCTCTGTAGTTATGCTGCTATAGGCTTAAGTCTGGTTTATACTCGGTCCGTCTGCGTGAAACGGACGCACGCAACGCCATTCTGCGTCAGCGCAAGGGCTCTCCGACTGGTTCGCGGAGGGTGACGGAGACATGCCCCAAATTTTAAACATCCGTTGAAAGTGACGGAGACCGCAAGCTTTTGATTATGGTTTGCAGTTGAATATAAAGATCATAGGCCAAAATCCTACCGGTTATACCGTATACCAGTGGTTCTCAATTACTTTTGGTGAAGCCCCCCCTAGGGTACATAGATTTTTTCGCGGACCCCCCCCCCCCCCGCGGGGTAATGTGCGAGGGGGGGGCTACTTTGAATTGGCCCCCAAAACGCCTAGAAACAGCCCTGGGTGTGGGACTAAGTTTTGAAGGTGACTGGAATTGTATCAAATAAATAAATATTACATGCTTATAAGTTATTGCTTTATAAAGTTACAGACGTGTAGTGGATAAATCTACCTGCATTTTCCTTCTCAAGCACTTTGTTTTATTTTTGTATGCAACCATGTTCCTGTCCTGTCTGTATTTTAGCTGCATCTTCTCTCAATCCTCCAGAAAAACGGCTGCCTGGCTTCATTTTTCACGATTTAATCAGATCAAAGAGATCTGTGAAACATAGCAGAGTGCGCTGCGCTCGCTGCTGCGCCAGTGAGGTAAAGTCGCAGAAGCACGGGTGATGGAGCGCAGCAGCGGAGCGTCAGACACAAATAAAAGACAGAAAGTTGTTGTATTTTAATTCCAGAACTTGACAGGATGTCCAGACAGACCTCTGAATCCCTCTGTCAGCGCTTCTCTTCAGCGCTCCTCACATGACATTTGCGCACAGGCAGGTGACCAGTTCACGCGGAGCACAATGTGCGCTCGGGCGACAGCAGGAATGTTAATTCAAGTGAAATCGTTTAATTGTGTTGTTTATATGTTACTGGGGAACTCTGGTCAGCTTGTGTGGGATAAATATTAATGAAAAAAGAATGGATATTTAACGGTTTTATTTATTATTATTTTAAAAATAAGCGAAAATAGATCATGCTGCCTCTGGCTGCCAACAAATGATTCTTTCCATTTCTCATGTAAGAAAGAAAGGAAGTTATGTTCAGAAAAAACATTCTATTTAAATAAAATCAAACAGTGGTGCAGGGAAACAAAGATGAGGCATCTTTTTAACATGACCATGTTCAATAGGGCTGTTTATACGTCACTACCAAACAAAAAATATAAATGAAACAAAAAGTAAGAAAAATCTAAATTTCTCTTCATGGAACATTTGCACTGCTCCATGAAATAAAATCCATGTTTGGAGTTTTTCTGTGTTCACAAATCAGTTTCTGCATGTATTGTAGAATCTGTTTTATTCTCAGTTGGGGAAGCGCCGAGTGGGGTGGGGGGAGGGGTTGGGGGGATCAGGTGCGGTGCGCCGCGCCCCCCCTGCTCCTCCTCCGTGCCCCCCAAGGGGGGCGCGCCCCACTAATTGAGAACCACTGCCGTATACCATTTATACCGTGCATTACTACTGACCACTTTCCACACTCTGCTACTTTGTTCTACCACCACTCTCTAATTGCATTATTTCTTGTTATTTAAGCTGTTAACTTTATTTTCTTTTTAAAGCCCCATTCCTTAACTTTGCGGATATATGCTCTTTGTCGCCCTCGCAAGGCTTGCTGCGTAATGTCACTGTCGTAACATTAAATCTCTCTCTCGGGCATAAGAGGCATGTTTACATTCCTAATGTCAGGCAAAACAATGAAAACAAACTTTTCCACCTCCACACATTGAATAAATAGTTTTATCAGGACTGTATAACAACTTTATGCCCGACCAAACACAATAACCCTGGTGAAATCATTTATTACTTACCTAGCCATTAGCAGCACGGCTAGGTTAGAGTCCGTAGTTCATGCTGTTCTTTCTAAAAGAGCTCTCCAGCGAGGAAAAGATGGCCCAATAATAACTCTGGTCTTTGCTCTTGCTCTATCACGTTCTTCTTTTCTTTTCCTATATTCCTCTGATATGGGATTTCTAGCTATCTTTGGTGAATCTGCCACGGCTAGACAACGAGTCTACGTTATACAATTATGGCAAGCCAAAGGGATAAAAAAAAATGTGCGTTCTAAACTCGCATTTTGGCGGACATAATGCTCGTTTTTGCCCCCGTTGGCATCAAAACGCACGTTCAAGACGCGCATTTTGGTGGACATTTAGAACGCACACTTTTTTTTTATCCCTTTGGCTTGCCATATTGTGCCGTAAAACGACACCCAGTCAGTACTTCCGGCGCTACCCGAAGCTCAAAAACTGTATAGCGCGGTAAACAGACGTGGGACCCCCCCAACACTATCACAGGTATGAAAATGAACATAATAGATAATACTATGACGCAAAAACTTTACAAAAAAGCATTATTTTAAGGTGTAAAAGTTGCAGAATGTTGCTTTAATCCACTTCGTGATGCCATTTTGGAGTACTGGTTGCATTCCTCCAAATCACACTGAAACTTGTGTACTCGACTCCAGGTTTTGTTTTGGACATGTGTGGGAACAGAAAAGCCATGCCCTCCTTTTTGGACTGCAGAAATCCCATTTTTTGGCATTCACGCAGACGCTCTTTAAATGATCAGTTTCTGTTACATCCTTCAATTTCTTGAGGTGCTTCTTCTGGATGTGTTTTGCCAAGTTTTTCTTCAAACAAGTAAATGAACAGAGGGGACATTTTGATTTTTGACCTTGAGTCTCTTGGGCAGTATGTAAAATAGAAGAGGAAGCCAAAGGAGAAGATAGTATATGTGTGTCTGCTGAGGAGTGGGTTGTAGATGTTTGAATTGATTGGACAGAGGGAATAGTACATGTAGCTATATCTTGCTTCACACGAAGGTCTGGAGATGGGGATATTATGGTTGGTGTAACCAGAGGAATGGATGCAGCAGATGAACTTGGTGGCAGAGAGGGCAAGGTTGAATCCTGACTCCAGCAAATATGGGTAACCAGTGCAGAGACATCAGAATAGGAGTGACGTGAGCTTTTCTGTTTGCTCCAGTTAGGAGCCTGGCTGCAGAGTTCTGGACCAACTGAAGGCGGTCAAGGGCTTTTTTGTTAAAACGTGAAAAGTGTGTTACAGTAATCTGGACAGGAGGAGATAAAGGCTGTTACAACCCATGCTGTCTAGAGGGCCTGGGGTAACAATGAGGACACATGGTGTTAAAATTAATATAACTTAATTTATTTAAAAAGGATAAATAGGACAAACTACCAGAGTCCCAAACAGAAAAAAACCCATTTAAAGTCACGGACAACAAAAGGCATTTGGACCTAGAAAACGGCGACTGGTGTTTAGCTTTATCTCATTTCCTCTGGCACTGCAGGTTTTCGGTTCCAGCAGAAATGTCTCAGGGAAGATACCCGAGGGGAAGGGTGAGTGTTCTATGACCGTGTTTGCGTTCAAAACCTAGCTTGTTGGCAGATTCGCTATAACAGCTTTAAAAAACACAGAGGAAGGAGAGGAGATGGAGCCTCAGGTTTTTGAGGCACTGAGGTAAAACTAAAGGTCAGTATGACGTTAGAATGACGTACAAAAGGAAGAGTTGAGAGAAGAATTATTTTCCCTATAGTCTGGAGTTGGAGAGTGGATCAGAGACACACGGCAGAATGGTGGAGAGATGAGAAGTCCGGGAGATTGATAGCGTGAGTTACGAGCAGGTAAGCAGAAGGCAGCAGGTTGCCCTATTAAGTCTCGCTTCATAGGGCAACATTAGGTGTAAAACATGGTTCGTTTATAACAATGAACTAATAGCAAAAGGAAGTGTTCCGCTTTAAACTCATGCACAATATTTTAAATATCACTTCAAATAGACTACAAATTCAGGTCTCACTTTTTTCATAAATTACATATCAAGGCCAGCAGATTAAGGTGTTGGGAATTATTCACTTCTAAACAAACAGACAAACAAATATAGCAATATGCATCAGTTTATTAGAGAGCAGGGATTTTAACAAAACGTTTATAGTTTGTGTTCAACTCTGACAATTGAGCATGCATATCCTTAAAATCAGTTTTCATCTGGTTATTATAGAACTGGTGGAATAATTCATCCATCCATACGTATATTGTAGTCTGTTCACGTGAACAAAAACACTGAAATCGTTTCACCTTTTGCCATTTCTCCTCCTCTTCATCCAAATTTGCCTACTTGTCGCTCTCTATTTGTCTCAGTCTCCCTTGTCTCTTTCTCTCAGCCTCACAGCGTGACACTCCGGATGAGTTGAGACAGGCAAACGAGTGATGAGATGAAAATCAGATGTGATGAAAGCTGATGGAGCCAACAGCAAACTCATTTACAGACAATCTCCCTTTTCAGAGAAAGACACATTTTGTCAGTATTTCCTGGCGTCTGGCATGTTACAGAATTTAATCAGAAAAATTAACAACCTGAGACTGGTAAAAAGAGCAATTTGTAATGAAACAGGAGGAAGGGGTGGGGGTAACATCAAGAAATAACTTTTTATATTTCAGCAAATCATCACTTTTCATTTGAGAAATCTGATCAAACTGATCAAAGCTTAGTTTGACAAGTCGTTACTGATAATTCAAAACTGTCAAAAACTAAAATATCAATTCATTTTCCATTTTGAAAAGTGTTGATGTTTCCTTCCATTCCGATTATTTTTACCAATCTAGTTATGGAAGGCAGAAATTCTAAATTGTCATTACTTTTGAAAATCTCCCTCAGGATGAATAATAAAAGTCCATTGAAAATCACGTTATAGGGCCAAATTTCCGATCGTGTGATCGGATCATCCCTCGTTTTTACGGTAAATTCCTGTCTGCTGTTACAGGAAGATGGAAAATCAGACTCTCCGGGTGTTTCTCAATGTTGAGGTACCTCGCCTTGATGCCTTGGTCCTGCACCGGTTGCCTAAGAGATACATCATCAGGAACCGCCAAGGCGCGTTCCAATCAGTTCCAATGTTCATGTGCTATTGAAGCTAACTGACCAAGGATACATGCGAGGTGCCTTGTTGCCAGTGTTGGGAAAGTTCGTTTTAAAAACGAACTAGTTCAAAGTTCAGTTCGGACATTTTAAAACAAACTAGTTCATTTATATATATATATTTATAAAACTCCCAACGTAAAGGCACCAAGACGAGGGGCAAAAGTATGCCCACTCCTGCTCGGCACCTCTCAGTGGGAGCAACTACAGAGTTTAAAAATTTCCAACCCTTCTCAAGGACACTGGTTCCAGAGCCGTGTGTCGAGGTGAGTCTGACTTTATCTTATCAGAACCCTTCCACTTCGCTCACCATCTCAGGATCTTTCCCCACCAGAGAGGTGACATTCTATAGCAGGGGTCCCCAATCCTGGTCCTCAAGGGCCGGTATCCAGCAGGTTTTAGTTGTAACTCTGCTTCAACACACCTGATTTCAATTAGCAAGTGATTAGCAGGCTTCAGCAGAGCTTGATGAGCTGCTGCACAGGTGATTCAACCACTGAATCAAGTGTGTTTGAGCAGAGAAACCACAAAACCTGCTGGATAGCGGCCCTCCAGGACCAGGATTGGGGACCCCTGGCCTACCAGAGTCGCCCTCGGTCTGATGCGTCTGGATACTCAGACGCAGAGAGCCCCATGAGGGGCGGGACTAGCCAGATCAAAAATAACCAATCAGAAAAAAGGCAGAAATGACGACTATTGCGCAACGCTGTAGTTTTTTAGCTGTAGTCAAAGATAGCGTCTGGCGTACACATGAATGATAGTTGTCTTTGTAGCCCAGCTTTCCAGCTTCTTTTACTTGTTGTTCCATTAGCGCAAGAAAAGGTGACCCCACGACCACAACAGGGTTTGAATACATCCCCATTTTCTTGGCAACAAGCAGAGCCAACTGGTATATTAAACTTTTTCCAAATCCTGTTGGTAGCTAGGCACAAACATCTTTCTTTAGAAGAAAGGCTTTTAGCGCTTCTTCTTGTTGTGGTTTTAAAGACATGTCCAAGTCATTTAGAACAGAGGAAAGAGCTGCAGCAAACTGTGCTTCAGACTCATCTTTGTTTTTTAAGAGAAACTGAGCTTTGCTTTGTGTGAGGTATGCTGCTCAGTGCTGATTGGCTCGGTTAGAATTCTCAGGGGGTGAGGTTATTTGAATGGGAGCTTTACCAGGCCCTTTGCTTCCCATAAGGAAGCATTGGTATGGCTGGCCAGGCTAGACATTCTATGTCCCTAAAGCCAAATTTTGTTACTAAGGATCAGACTGCCAAGGTCCCTACCTTTGACCACTGCCCATTTCACACAAGATTTGAAACAGGCAAGGCATTTTAAATTTTTTTTAGTTTAGTTTAATTTTGAACTATAATAAAGTTTTCTACCTGTAAGTTAATCCAGCCAAAACGACAATGAGCTCAATTTTTCAGCACAATTTGTTTTGATATTTACTTTCAGTATATACAGTATGTTGTTTCAGTAATGAGTCTGCCTTTTGTTGATGATGTGTTCCTCTTAGCTTGATCAAACCTTGACCTTTAGCGCTTACTGGGGACATTGATAGCTGAAAGTGAAGTAGTTTAGCCTGGCAAGCCATCCTATATATGTGAATATATAGTCTGGCCACGACCCATTGACGGCTCTCAGTCGTGGGGCGGGATCTACGGTTGTCTTTCAAACTGTCTGCATGCAATTGGATAGCGCTAGGACCAATCAGAGTAATGAACAACGTGACGTAATTACAGCGACGGAAAAGAGGGAGGCAGCAATGGCGTCTAACATCAATGATTTCAGTTGTTTTTGTATGAAAAACATGTGAATATCAGGTGTACTGGGACATTGCACTACTTTGTTTGATAAAAATAAGAAGCCGCTAAGTATATCAGACAGACTTACGCACGTTGGAGTCTAAATAATCCAATGTTGATGACAAAGCCGTTTCAAATGAATGTGGTTCCTGAGCTGCCGCCATGTTGTTTGGGTTCGCGGCCGCAGCTCTGACGTCATCGGCTACTCCCCGCTCTGTGATTGGCCCACAATATAGAGCGCTGTAATTGGCCCAACCAAAACTATAGCGAGCTGTGATTGGACAGCTACAGCAGTGGATCGGGCTGCGAGGGTTCCAATGAAGCGTGCCTAGACCAAACTCTGCAAAGCAAGAATTTGGTCTAGTTCACTAGGCTAGGAGTAGTTTGGAAGAAGATCAACAAAACTCGGGTCATGGTTCACAGCTGGAAATGGGTGAATCACCAAATCCAGGTCAGGGGTGAGGTCTTACCTCAAGTGCAGAAGTTAAGTATTTCCTGGTCTTGTGCATGTGTGAGGAAGGATGGAGTGAGAAATCTGCGATGATTCAGACTGAACTGGTCTGTTGTCATGAAGAGTAAGCTAAAACAGAAAGCAACACTCTTGGTTTACGCTCAAGCAAGGACGTTGATTTTTGTTCCAACCGTCTCAGTTCATGAGCTTTCTTGTAGATATTCTTTTACTTTTTGTTCTTTATAAAACACAGATAGATCTTTCTTTACCTTATTGTGCTGACGTTTCGATCGTCCCTGCGATCTTCATCTGAGCTAAGCCGCTGAAAGCAGCTTCACAAAAAGTAAAAGAATTACGAAAAAAACACACAGTATGAACGTACCAAAGATTTCTTGTAGATAGTCTGGGCTTTCTTGCTTTGGCTGCTGCTGCATGACTTCTACCCAAAACAGGTAGAAGACGAGTATGTCTGCCAGTATGAACTCAGTTTTGTTGAAGTTTTTTTTTTTTCCTCTACTTATGAAACAAGGACTCAGAAGGCAGATGTCTCAGACATTGCTTTAAGGACATGGAATCAGTAAGGTGCACAAATCACCCATCTACAACAACCGAAATGATGTTACTATTCGTTATGTGAAAAATCCAGTGTGGAATACTTCTCAGGTTTAAGTAAGTAAATTTATTTATACAGCACTTATCACAGAAAGAGAAATCGCAAAGTGCTTAACAAAAATCAACAAAACAAATCATAAAGTCATCGAATCATAAAATGATCTTAAAACAAAACAACAAAATATAAAGTAAATTAAAATCAGAAACACAAAGTCACAAAATGATAAAACAAATGAAAGATGATTATAAATTCGAGTTAAAAAGAGTAAAAACACAAAAGATTTAAGCAAAAACAGTTTTAAATGATGGGGTCTTTTTAAAAGTGACCAAACTGTCAATACTACATTAGAATAAAGGAAGTGTATTCCAAAGGACGGGGTGCAACAGCCTGGAAAGAGCGATCACCTCTACTTTTATATCTGATCTTTGGAACTTCTAGGAGGTTCTGGTTTGTAGACCTGAGAGCTTGGGTTGGAGCATAAGGCTTTAACAGTTCAGTAATATAAGGAGGAGCTTGACCATGTAGAGCCCTGAAAGTTATAGTCAGGATTCTAAAATGAATTCTAAAGTTAATGGGTAACCAGTGCAGAGACATCAGAATAGGAGTGATGTGAGCTCTTCTGTTTGCTCCAGTTAGGAGCCTCGCTGCAGAGTTCTGGACCAACTGAAGGCGGTCAAGGGCATTTTTGTTAAAACGTGAAAAGTGTGTTACAGTAATCTGGACAGGAGGAGATAAAGGCTGTTACAACCCATGCTGTCTAGGGGGCCTGGGGTAACAATGAGGACACATGCTCTGGTGGTGTTAAAATTAATATAACTTAATTTATTTAAAAAGGATAAATAAATACGAAACCCAAGTTAACAAAGAACAAATCGGCGGCAACTCATAATTACTAGTAACAACAATACAACGGACATCTCTAATTAACCAAATTAATGCAAACTTTCGAAAGATCATCACATAGCTTTCCCAAACCGAGTGATGTCTTCACAAACGTGAATGTAAAGCTTCCTTTACACAGAAAATGTGAACCGGCTAATCTAGAGACTTTTACAAAAGCAGCCAAAATCACACAAAGTTGTTACATAAACATAATTTTTAAGCAAAACAAATGCCACTGAGGAGACAACAGAACAGAGAAAACCTCTCTGGTCTGCTGCTCCCTGAAGCTGAGGGCTGGCTGGCTTTTAAGCAGTGGCAGGGCTGATTGTTATTTGGGACAGCTGGCAAAGTCCAAATAGAGCTGAGCAGGTGTGGGAGGAGCCAATGTGCTGCATCTCTTTCCTCTCACACAGGAAGGGAGAAACAGAGGACAGAATTAAATACAAAAAAATAAAAATAAAACGGCCCAGGTCTGTAACAAAGGCATGGATAACCATTTCAAGTTCATGTTTTGACACCAACCTTCGCAGTTTGGAGATATTTCTCAAATGATAAAAACAGCTTCGGACCAGCGTTTTTGAGTGGCCTTCAAGAGACATTGATTAGTCAAAAACAACACCCAAATTCCTCAAGTTTAACTTGACGGCAGAAGTTAAATGACCAAGTTGTTGACTATTCAGAGGAGCCATGCTCTCAGGGGCAACTAAGTATTTTCAGAATCTAACTGAAGGAAGTTATCTTCTAGCCAGCTAGTGATTGCTGATAGACACTCTAGTAGCTCAGACAGTTTATAGCATTCAGAGTCCTTAAAGGAGCAGTACAGCTAAATGTCATCAGCATATAGGTGGTAGGAGACATTATGAAAAGCATCAAATATCTGTCCAAGAGGGTGTATAGTAAAAACAAGAGTGGTCCCAAAACAGAGCCTTGGGGTACCCAAAGAACATGGTTGGTGGAATCTGACATGATTTGGTTTATGCAGACACTGAAACTTCTGTTAGAAAGGTACGATCTGAACCAGTCTAGAACAGTTCCAGAGATTCCCACCGAGTCACGAAGCCTGTTAATTAAGGTACTGTGATCAACAGTGTCAAAAGCTGCAGAAAGATCCAACAATACTAAGACTGTAAATTCCCCACTGTCTGCAGCCATCATGATGTCACTGAAAACTTTAAGCAAAGCTGTTTCTGTTGAATGAGTTTCTATGAAAACCAGATTGGAATTTATCAAAACTGTTGTGTAGTTCCAGAGAAGTAATCAGTTGATCGACCACAACTTTTTCTAACATTTTAGAGATAAAGGGCAATAGAGCTTTTTACAGTAGCTAAAAATAGATCGTGACGTAATGTCGCAAAGCACTCTGGGACGCAGGGTCATACAAGCAAGCGGGCAGTTATAATGGATTCCTATCAGTGGCGGCTGGTGACTTTTTTTGGGTGGGGCGCTAACCACATATCACCACTAGGGGATGCCAAATTACCATTGATTCTTATGTATCAGCGTCACACAACTGACGGTCACAGTAGCAGGAGCACTTCGGCAAAAAAATTTGTTCAAAAAGTTTTGTAATATTAAAAACATGCTTAATATTCATCCATTCACCCATATATTACACAAACTGCACACTCACTTAAGGAGAGTAGGCTAATCTAATCAATAGAATCCACTTTCTACCAACACCCAATAAGCTGTAAATAAATGTGAGGCCGTAAAATAGACGCTACACGTATCCAGAAAAACACACAGTGACACAATGCAAGATATCCACAGAAGCAGGCGTTTAGATTAAAGCCCAGACTCACAAACAAGAATAGAAGTACCACTCTTAGTTCAAAGCATATGGAGCAGTGCCCACCGCTAACAAGGCAGCATGCTAATTTCCTGAAGCCAAAAGCTAAACTCAGGCTTACCTGCAGGTTATGGCCATAATCCGTGGTGTAGTAAAAACAATCCACTCGGTTCGTGAAATCCTATATCCCAACGTAAAAGCTGAGCTGATCAGACTGTTTTACCCGCTCGAGTGTTTGATGCATTCCATCATTTTCCTGTTTACGTGGATTCTCTCCCTGTGATTGGTCAATACCAGCTGAAAAAAACTCAACAACAAGCAATTCGATTGGCCCTCTGGGCAGGGTGAACAACCTGACCAATGAGCGATCTCAGGGTTCGAATTACGGGGGAGCTAAAGGGAGCCCGGCTCCCCTGAAAGGGCGCCGGGCTCCCCTGGAAGCCCTCGACTTACACACCCAGGGGGAGCCCGAACAAAGATCCAGTCCCTACATATATTACATTATTTATTTGGACTCTCAGCGTACCGGGTCTGTTTTTGGGCGGAGAGGATGGAGAGCGGCAGAGCGCTGATTACTGATGCGCTCCGCCGGGCAGCTGCGTCCTGCGCACGGCCACAGTAACATTCTCAAAGTGGCGCCACCAAAAAAAAAACATAATTAACACACGATCGTTCATGTTTGCTCATATTTTCTCTTTCATTTGTGCCTGACACGCTCCGCTGCTGCAGCTCCCGTGCTTCGGTGATGTCACCTCACTGGCGCGGCCGCACAGCGCACATTCCGCTATTTTTGCGGTTGACAGATCTTTCTGATCTGCTAATTTCAAGTAACTCATTAGTTGAAAATGAAGAAGCCATGCAGCAGTTTTTCTGGAGGATTGAGAGGAGATGCAGCTAAGACACAGACAGGACAGGAAAATAGTCGCATAAAAAAAACCCAAAGTGCTTGAAAAGTTACACGTTTGTAACTTTACAATAATAATAATAATTTATAAGTATGTAATATTTATTTATTTGATACAATTCAGATCACCCTCAAAACTCAGTCCCACACCCAGGGCCGTTTCTAGGCATTTCAGGGACCAACCCCCCCCCGTCTTAGTGGGCTCCCCCGGAAGCCTCTGTGTAATTCGCACCCTGAGCGATCTCCTCCCCCTGGTCTGAGCAGAATTCACCCGGTGACGATCGCTACACGATGCGCCCAAAGGCTCTCCTAATCTTTCTCGTTGTGGACGGTTTGGGGATCCACTGCGCATGCGCCAGTTAGCCCATATTAAGTCAATGGTAAAGATTGCTGCGCCCGCGAGAGGACACGTGACAAGTACGTCGACGATTTGGCCGTTTTAAAAGTAAAAAGATGATTATTAAACTACAATTAAACACAGATTACACACAGCACTTAGTCCATATGGTGTATAGATCGTTTAGTTTACTTTTTATGTTTTTTAAATATATTTTGTGATTCCTGTCTTCTTCTCCTTCCTGTGAGACTGGTGGGACGGCGCCCTAGCGCCCCCTATGGACGAGCCGCCACTGATTCCTATGGGTCTGAATTGCTCCGATCTGGCTAAAGTTGTTTTTTCGTCTCCTAAAGATTTTCAAACAGCAAGGAACTAAGCGCTGCGGCAGGTGCTAATCAGACTCTAGATGCCCAGATTGGATGTCGGAGAGGACTTTTTATTCCTTTTCCAAAGTCGGTAACGTCCGCGACCACATGATACAGCTGGAAAGGGAAACGGGCTAAGCTAAAGACAGAAGAAGCAAAGCAGTGGTAGTTTTTATGTGGACGAGAGAATTTTAACTGTGTGGAGCAGATCAAGAAAAGCACGTATATTTGTTCATCTTCCTGGAGGGAAAGGTCCTACATCTGAGAATGACCAGCCGCCGGTCCTAGCGACGTTCTCAGACGTGGAGTTAACCAGGAAGAGCAGCAGCGGAGGAGAATTATGCAGGACGCAGCGTTGTTAATGGAGGAGTCCAGTTGAACATATTGGCCAAACAGCATGTCCACCCAAAGGTCCACGAAAAAGGCTTTTGACCAAAGGTGAGTGGAATATAAAAAGTAGGGACACAAATGATAACCTGACAAATGTTACTTGAGCACTGTGAGTAATGAACTTATTTATATATTACTCAAGAAGGAGCAGTGATGGGAATAATGGCGTTTAAAACAACAGCGCTGCTAACGGGAGTTAGTTTTTACTTTCACCGTGACATTTGAGCTAGCACTTCAGTTCTGGCGATCGATAATTAGCAGGGTTGCCATCAACAAAAGCCCTCTGGTAGGTTTTTCTCCGTCATCACAACTTCCTCCATTGTATGGTGGCAGGGCCTGCTTGTTGTCCCTCGCACTAGGTGCCGGACTCGTGGGGACCGGGCTTTCTCAGCCTTAGCATCGTCGCTCTGGAACCAGCTGCCGCCGTCAATTAGGCTGTCTACATCTTTGCCAGTTTTTAAGAGTTGGCGGAAAACTCATTTTTTTCTTTAGCGTTTCCAGAACATGCTTGAAGTCTGCCTGTTTTTATGTTTTTATGCTTTTATGTATTTCTTCTATTGTTCAATTTTTTAATATCTTTTATCATGATTTTATGTTGTTCTCAGCGCCTTGGCCATCCTGTAACGGGTGTGGAAGGCGCTATATAAATAAAGCCTTGATTGATTGATTGATTGATTGATTGATTGATGCCTTCATATCGATGTCAAAGCGCTCATAAACTATATATTTTCTATTGTCAAATGCGGCTTGTAAGTATGACCCTACCCAGAAGCCTTTGCGTGGTGACGTCATCTGTAGAACACCCTATTTAGAAATGGGTCTGTAATTTTTAGGCTGAGAGGAGTCCAAACTGGGTTTTTTAGGAATAGGCTCAACAACAGCATATTTGAAAACAGAAGGTACAGAGCCAGATTGGAGAGATAGGTTAATAAAATCCACAATGCTTTAGCCAATTTGGCCAAAGACCTTTAAACACTCAAGTTCAACATAACATCCAGTCACCATTTAGCACATCAAATCAATCTGACAGACAGGGCTATATTTGTCACCTGACTAATCACAGTGTTACACGGTTGAATATCAGCATACAGTTGTATGGCACAAGGGTTATCCTTCCACCATGGATGTTTTATAGAATTAGGCACAGGACAATTAGAGACAGCTCACATGTAATTGCTTCTGTACATGCCACTGCTCTGAGAGAAGGCTGTCCTCACGATGAAATTAAAAGTACTTGTATCAATGTAGTACTACACAATTACTAGTACTTTAATTTGTTTTTACAGAAATTAAATGGTAAACTTTGTGTTAATGTTGTTTTTCACTATCAAACGTGAAACACCATCCTAGACATTTTATAATATAAATGGAAGCTGTAACATATTATTATTTTTTTGCAGCATTATGGAAATTTGTTTTTGTTGTGTTGTTCATAAGGAATAATAGTTTAGACTTGGACAAAAATCCACTAAAAAGAGTTACAATGATTTATAATATAGCAGTTGAAAATTAAACCCTACTTTTGAATTTTGGTTTAAAATAATAAATATAATTTTTGTTTAAGGTATTTTTGTTATTGTTGCTGTAAATCTGTCCTGTTCTGTTCAGACTTTGATTTAGAATGGTGGATTTTAGTGCCTTGCTATTTCACATCAGATTTACTGTGACAAGAGTCTTACATGATCCTCCTAGTATGGCATCCAGAAAAAAGCTATCCATTCAAATACTCTACTGAAAATGTGAGATTCTTAAATGTATCAAAGAATAGAATAGACTTTATTAATCCCACAGTGGGGAATTTCACTCATTTACAGCAGCCCGTATACTTAGAGAAAAAAAGAAGAAAAACAATAACAAAGTACCGTTAAACACACATGAGCAGTAAGCTGTTACTGTAACATTCAAACCACCAAATACAACAAATAAAAATAGAAAACTGGGTTTCCAAGAATACGCAGCATAAGGGACACAGACATACACTGCTCACAAAAATTAAAGGAACACTTTTTATTGGGCCTGGCATGAAATCAATGAAACCTGTCTGATAATTTTCTGGTTGATTAAGCAGCTGAGGGCATTGTTAATCACTTTCAGCTGTATTGGTGTTCATGGACTTAACGACAGGTGCACTAAAGTGGCAACAATTACAAAACCCTCAAAACAGGACTGGTTTAACATGTGGAGGTCATTTCAAGTTTCTCCTCTTGATCTTTTTTGGCTGGTTTTCCACTCGTGCTAGTTTTGGCTTGAGTAATTATCTCTACTGGCAGCATGAGGCGATTCCTTAACCCTACAGTAGTTGCACAGGTTGTCCAACTTCTCCAGGATGGCACATCCACACGTGCTGCAGCAAGAAGGTTTAATGTGTCTCCCAGCACAATCTCCAGAACATGGAGGAGATTTCAGGAGACTGGCGGTTATTCTCGGAGAGCCGGACAGGGCCGTAGAAGGTCCACAACCCATCAGCAGGACTGATACCTGCTCCTTTGTGCAAGGCGGAACAGGCTGAGCACTGCTCGTGCCCTACAGAATGACCTCCAGAGGACCACTGGTGTGAATGTCTCTACCCAAACAATCAGGAACAGACTTCATGAAGATGGCCTGAGGGCCCGACGTCCTGTAGTGGGCCCTGTGTTCACTGCCCAGCACCGTAGAACTCCACTGGCATTTGCTCAAGAACACCAGAATTGGCAAGTCCGCCACTGGCGCCCTGTACTTTTTACAGACGAGAGCAGGTTCACCCTGAGCACCTGTGATAGACGTGAAAGAGTCTGGAGAAGACAAGGAGAACGTTATGCTGCCTGCAACGTCGTTCAACATGACAGGTTTGGTGGTGGGTCAGTGATGGTCTGGGGAGGCGTATCCATGGAGGGACGCACAGACCTCTACTGCCTAGGAAATGGTGCTCTGACTGCCATAAGGTATCCAGATGAAATCCTTGAACCCTTTGTCAGACCCTACGCTGATGCAGTAGGTCCTGGTTTTCTCCTAATGCACGACAATGCCCGGCCTCATGTGGCAAGAGTATGCAGGCAGTACCTGGAGGATGAAGGAATTGAAACACTTGAATGGCCTTCACGACCCCCTGACTTAAACCCAATAGAACATCTGTGGGACATTATGTTTCGGTCCATTAGGCGGCGCCAGGTTGCTCCTCAAACTGTACAAGAGCTCAGGGATGCCCTCACACAGATCTGGGAGGAAATGCCACAAAACACCATCCGTTGTCTCATTAGGAGCATGCCCCGACGTTGTCAAGTTGTAGTCGTTGTGACGTTGTAGTTTCTACGGGAGTTATTCATTACTAAGTTAAACAAATCAGCTGTGTTCATGATCTAAAACGTGCAGGAAACGTGCTGGAGCCAGACTGCAGAGCCAGGTAGGTCAAGCTGAATTTTTTCTCAGTCCCAACAGACCGGACCAGCAACTGTGAAGTTGCAAGTGGAATATTCTGGCCACAGGGGGCGACAGGGGCTAGGTGGCCTTTCATTGACCCTGTAAAGGGTAAATTTAGCACATACTGGCTCAAGAAAATGATTTAAAAATATTAAAAAGTTGCAGTGTCCCTTTAAGCCTGGGACACACAGAAGGCAGATGCACTGCGTCACGCCCGCGCCGTCATTTTAAAAAGAAGCAATTATAGTTAATGAGAGTGGCTACACGGGGAGCGCAACGCCACGTCCCAGGAGTGCCAGTCCACGCGGAGGTGCTGAGTGCCAGTTCTATTTCGCGTGGCCTTGGCCAAACCTTAATAAATGCTACAGTATTGATAACTTTAACGTACTATTGATCTTAAAAAAATCTAATAAATAGCGTACTTACGCATTTTTAATGAATTACTCTTACAAAACTAGTCGGCAAGTCTGATCACGTATAAACAAGAGTCACTTTCTGCTTCCTGTTCTCAAGTCCCGCGTGATGTTGTGACTATCGCATGACTTTCCAAGAAGCGTTCAGTGGCGCAGCAATTCCTGTGTGACCATTTGACTTCCCAAAACCGCGGCACTTCCGTGGCGCAGCGCATCTGTCTTCAGTGTGCCCCAGGCTTTACTGCAGTTTTTCATCTTGGATGTCTCAGTCTGCTACTAAAGAAGCTGTCCATGGCCTCCACAGTGGAATACAGTGGGTGCACAGCAAATTTAAAACTGTTAATTTTGGGGAGTTGATCCAATTTAACACTAAGAATAGTTAATTTAACACTGACAAAAGTTATATAGTTGATATGTAAAACTGACATGAGAGTTAAACACAAGTGTTAAAAAGGAGTGTTTCCTAATCAACTGTAGGTGTCATTTTGGACAAAACAACTCCTGAAGAGCTAACTCTGAACTCCCACAGTGGCTATAACACCTGCAGAGTTAATTTGCAGACTCCACCCCTTTATTCTAAAAGTTGGACTGGTAGCATCCGATTGGCTGCAGAGAGCTGCAGTGGGCGAGGTGTATTGTGGGATTGTGGGTAGTCATGTTTTTAGTTAGTTTGTTCTATTTTGGGGTATGTTAATTTTGTGGGGGTTGTGTTGTTCTTCGTTATTACTTCGTTCACTGTTGCAAATGTTGTGTTACTTGTTGTGTCATGTTGGCACCGTAAGTGAGGAGGCTGTTGAAAGGAATGGGACTGCTGTATATATTATATAAAAGTGATGCATGGTTCACACTAAATGCTCAGGAATTCACTCCTTGTGTTCCTCTCATTGGTTGTCTGCAGTCACGAGGTGTACAAGGCAAGAGTTAGCTGGCGTTTTTCAGTGTGGCTGTTACAATTCAGCATGCTCAAATTAACACTGTCAGAGTTTATTTCAACACTTTTAAAGTGTCTATATGGGTCCACACCAATTTACCACTACTGTTAAGAGTTACTCACCGGTGTTAAATTGTCAACTCCAGAATAGTTGGTTTTTAACACTAAAATTGAGTTAAAGTACCAACTCTCCAAAAATAATTAAATTAACTCTTTCTGGTGTGGACCCATATAGACACGTTAAAAGTGTTGAAATCAACTCTGACAGTGATAATTTGAGCATGCTGAATTTGCTGTGTGTAGGGGTTTTCCAAGATGGAGGTCAGCTTCACCAACATCCTCCTTTCACACACGTCCTCAACAGAATTCAGTGGGCAGCCCAGAACCGAGCTAGCTTTCTTAACTAGCTTGTTCAGTCTCTTCCTGTCCCGGTCAGAGCTGCCTGCACCCCAGCAGACCACAGCAGAATGAATAACAGAGGCAACAACAGAGTGATAAAAGGATTTTAGCAGCTGGGATTTAACTCCGAAGGACCTCAGCCTCCTCAGGAGGTGAAGGCGGCTTTGGCCCTTCTTATACAGAGCATCTGTGTTGTTGGACCAGTTCAGTCTGCACCCTAGATGTTTACTGGTGAATGAGGAGGAGTGTTTCTCTGGAAGTCAATCCCCAGATAGCAAAAAATGTTATTTCAATGTTGAATTTTGGTCAAATTGGTTGATTTATAGTTAAGGTTGAAAAATAGTTGGAAAAAGGAATTGATTCAACATTGTATTATGGTTTGATTTAAATGGTTGAACAACAAACATTAAATCAATGTTGAGTATTGGTTACATACATGCAGGTGCATAGAAGGAGAGCGGGAAACCGCTCAGGGTGAGACCATTAGATGGGAGGGGGGTTTCCTATATTTAAAACAAATAGAGCTGTGGACAACTAATTGTGATATTTTTATCCATTGTAAGCATTTCATGTGTAAAATATGTTATTTGCATCATAGGCATGAAGAATGATGTACATAATCATGTAAGAAAAAAGTAAGAGAAAAACACTTCAGTCACCCGTGTGGGCTGTAGAATGGTACGTTCCAGACCCACAGTTACCCGGCGCCATTTTGACTCCTTTGTTCTAGCCTGACCTGGCTGGCCTTCCTCTTTGTTGTGGTAAGTTTTAACTGAATTATGGTAAAAAAATAAAATATCTGCGGTTGATTGTGCACTAGATTGTTAAATGATAGCTGTAAAATTGTAGATCTATCTGTGTGACTTCTTTTTAGGACTAAATCTGCATCTATATCAGAAGCTAGCCGACTTAGACCTAGTTAGCATCTAGCGCTAGCTAAAACATGTTAATTTTTCTGTGAATATTTTGATATAACTTGAACGCGGACTGGTTCACATTATGTGGAGTAAGTGCCACTGCTTTGTTTGAATTAATTTTACAAAGTTACCTCACATGTCATGTTTTATTAACATTAATACCAACCACATTGGTTAATAGCATATTAGCTACCAGGATCAACGTGTGCTTGGTGCCAAGATGCAGTGAAAGTACTCCTCATGCTTGTGTGTGTAGCAAGACAGAGACAAGGTGGTAAAGGAAAAAACTAAAAATAAATAAATACATTTGATGACATCTTAAATGAAAATGGCACAGCTGCTGGTTGTTTTATGTAGCCTACATGTTACAATGCCATCTACGCATAGGACAGGGAAGAAAACAGACGTATGGATGAGTTTTGTCCATAGGGGGACGCTGGGAAGTGTGTGTGACTAGATGTACACCTATTTTATTATCTTTTTCTGTTCCTTTGCATTTTCATTCTATACTACAACAAACTCTATATTAACCACCCTGTACCAACAGACTTATTTATTTATTTTATTATCTTTTTTAACCTTCTTTTATATA